>CM035130.1:86421110-86603610 GCA_020205605.1 Panax ginseng | reverse complement strand
TTTTTTTATTATGTTTTTGTTAAGTAGAAGTATGATAATCAAAAAGAGTCACCATGTCCACAAGCAACTGCGATAAACTTAAGTATATTCGCTAAACTTTGATTACATTCACAGGAAATTCATGGGTTGTCTTTATAGATTAGTTTGTATATGGTGCCATACCTATCTAATCATTTCAAGTCTATTTAGTTTCTTCATACAGTTTTTGTCTTACTATGTGTCCTAATGTAGTAGTCACTATAGAAAACCTTATATTAAGCTGATAGGTCATAGGCCATCCTTATATTAAGCCTTCAACTTCACCTAAAACATTGATGTGCACTGAGCCATTGTGTTACCTTACCACAAGTCAATCATAAGGATGCTATGCTGAATTGCTAGCTTGCATTGCCGTGGACAGTCTATAACTTGATATTACTTGATCTTGCTTGATGTCACTAACAGGTTATCCCGATCTTAACCTTTCATGTGATGTCTCATGTGTCATGTTGTATAGATGAAATTCTCCTTTTGTAGCTTGTAATAGTATTATCCTAAAAACCCCAAAATACTTCTTGCTCTCCTTGTTTTTTTGCAGATAATCCTCCCAACGTTGTGGAAGCTCCATCAGCCTTGCAGTCATGTTCTAAAGCACTGATACTTGTTTATACATTCCTCACCTCTTGCTCTTGTTGTTGTAAATTATAGTTCTTTTAAAGTATTGCTTGTGGGAAAATTCTGGTAAATAGGTGACAATTTGTGCATGATTCCTGTAAGAGAATGCTCCATTAAAATGAAATCAAACATTTAGTATGCAAGTTCCACCTTCATAAATAATAACAATACCAATAATAATAAAATAAATAAACATTACGTATGTATTCAGGTATATCTTAAGAAATCTACATGCTGGATTTCTTGAATGTGAATCTAGTTTTGTGTCATTGGTGTTCACTCATTGTGTCAAATATCGTATTGGTTTTTATCAAAGAGTACGGAGGTACGTTAGTTGTGAAGGCAATGTAGTGCTATTTTTATCCTCTATATCGTAAAGATGTGTATTATGCCTTGGTTCACGGACTACGATCTACTGTGGTAATTGCACAACATGTCTTAGAAAAATATCTTGATTTTGTCTTTCCCATTTCTCTTCTTCCTTCTACGGTGAGTGTTATGAATTTAGTTTACGCTTAATATTTATAGTTACCTAATCTCAATTGGTACTAGTCTTCTTTGAACCAGATAAGGAACCCTTGGAGCCTATACAATTTAAGTGATGCAAAGCAAGTCATGTGTTCTCGAGAAACCGAGTTGATGTAATTGAAGTATATAAGCTAAGATGGATAAGGAATACAATATATCTGAAATCACAGTACTTTTGTGTGTAGAGAGAAAAAAAAAGTACACCGTAAATCTTGTCTTAATATTTTAAGCATTCTTCGTCTTTGATTGAGAATATTAATTGTAATTTGATGCACAAAGCTGTATATTTGAAAAAGTGCATAGCATAGTGTATGATTATCTGACCACATGACTTTAATTAGTTTTATTGTCTTCTTTATTTTTTTCATATCTTGCAATTCCCCCGAATAAGTCAGGTTTCTCATTGTTGTGATAGTTATCCAAAATAAAGGGAAAAAAAGAAGAAGCTGATGGTAGCTACAATACTTTGATAAGGCATTTAATATAAACTAATAGTGTCTAAGAAGTGCATGCATCTTTTTTAGTTACTATGATCTTTTTGTACATCAAGCTGGGACATATCAATGCCTCTCCTATAGAAATTTCTCTGTTTCGTAGTAAACATCCATTAGCAATCATATAGTCGCACTGAAGGTTATTTTTCTATTTGGATTTGTAGCAAATGATATTGTGATTGCCTATTTGTCTTTTTCTACTTATGAGCAATACGGTGTACATTAGTACCACGTAGCAACTCTATTGTCTTTGTGTATTGATTTTGGCACTAAGTGCCTCTGGTGACCTATTTGCTTCATTTTTCTGACTTGCTATTATTTTTAAATATATGCGGGGAAGACCGCCTTCTACGACCGCCTTACAAATCTTTGGGTATCAAATTTTCATGCTACGTTTATTTAAAAGACAAGGGACGAAATTATGAAGTGTACTCTCTCTATATATGTAGATATATACTTTGATTGAAGAACTGTGGTAGCTTTAGATGGTTAATTGTAAAGATAATGAATGATTATGTAGTGGATGATTTTATTAAGTTAATAATATTTTAGTTTTTTGTATTTTTTCCATTATTTTCTATGGGAATATTGAGCCAGCCAAGTACACAAAAATAATGTCAAATTTTGATTTGGCAACAATATAATTCGTTATCAAAGCATTGAACAAGTTTTAATATAGCAACAATTTTTTATACATTTAGCAACAAATTTTCGTTGCTAATGACATTAAAAATATAATATTTGGCAACGAAAAATTAACCTAATAACAATGGAGAGGATATTGTTACTAATACTAAAAGGCAACATTTTTTATTGTTGCAAATCATATCAACTTTCGTTGCAAATATAAAGAAACAACAACATATAATGTCGTTGCTAATCGACGACTTTCGTTGTTATTATTGAAAAAAAATAACCAAAGAACAAACATTTTTCGTTCTTGATTCAAAGATAATGTCGTTACCAAATAATATAATCAGCAACGAAAATCGTTGCTAAAAAGTTTACATTCCGTAACGAAAGCAAGCTTAGTTAATAATTTTTATAATTTACTGCAACGAAACATGTTGCAAAATGGTGTCAATTGCAACGAAAATGCATAGTCGTTGCAAAAAAAAAAAGAGTTCATTTCGTTGCCAATTAGAAGGCTTTTGCAACGAAATGGGCTTTTTAGCAACGAAAGTTTAATTATTCTGCAACAATACATTTTGTTACTAAAGGATCAATGTCTCTGTACGAAAGTCAAATTTAATTGCAAAATGTATTACTTTTGGCAACGAAAAAAATACGTTCGTTGCGGAACAATTAGCAATGCTCATTGTGCAACGAAAGACTCAACGACAGTAAAGTCGTTGCCAAAACCCTTTTGCAACGAAATTTGGCACCTTTAGCAATGAAAATCGGTTGTTGTTGAAGCCCCATTTTTTTGTAGTGTTTGCTATATGGAACAGAAAACTACAACTTCTGGAAATTCCGAACGGGGATCTACCTTAAAAGAGATCCTTGGGAATTGTGGGTCATTGAGAATGGACCAGTTATTCCAAGGAAAGATGATTGTACTCCAAAGACTTTGTTGGAGATGGACTCAACTGAAACTTTCATGGTTTCCTATGATTTAAGCGCTATGAACACATTACTTAGTGGCATGGTACAATATGAGATTGATAAAGTTTCCTCATGCAAAACAACTAAGGAAATTTGGGACACTCTAGTGGTGAGTCATGAAGGAACATCCAAGGTTCGAGAAGTTAAACTAAGCATGCTCATGCACGACTATGAAATGTTCAAGCTTTAGAAAGACGAAAACATAAAAATGGCTCAAGCAAAGTTCCTTGTTCTTCTGAACTCTTTAAAGCTACTTGACAAATCCATTCCACGAAGTGAGATTAACTGTAAGTTACTTCGGGTTATGCCCAAGAGGTTTGCTTCTAAAATTACTACTCTTCAAGATGCCTCTACTATTTCTACTATGGATACACTAACTCTTTTTGGTGAACTTGTGGAATATGAACATCAGTTAAAGAGATATGATGATAATGAGAAAACTCCTCGAATAAAGGTTTTAGCTCTTAATGCAGCAAATGAAGAAGAGCTTGATGATGATTCGGATGAAGAGATAGCCATGATATCAAGGAGGCTCAAATGACTACTACAAAGGAAGAATAAAAGGAAAAATACCTTCAACTCGAATAAAGCCAAAGGAAAACAAATCGAGGAGACATGTTTTGAATGCAGATGTCCAGAGAACTTCAAGAAGGACTGCTTTCAATTAAAGAATAAAGGAAAAACGAGCTTCAAAGAAAATAAAAGAAACAAGGCACTTGTCACTTGGAGTGATGAGGAGGAGTCTAAAGTTGAGGTTGATTCCAAGGATGAAATAGCTCAAGTATGTTTCATGGGAATAGAAGGTGAATCAAAAGAGGTATGTCTCAAGGTAAGGGTTCCATCTCAAAAATGGATTCTTGATAGTGGATGCTCTCATCACATGACTGGTGACAAATCAAAGTTCGTGGAGCTAAAAAATAAAGAAGAAAAATTGTAACACCCCAACTTTTTATAAATAAAATGGAATTTCCTCTAATTATTATTTTGAATAATAAGGTGTTAATTTGATATACGGCTTTGGTTATGGGTGAAATGTGCAAACTTTGTAAAATAGGCAAGTGATTATAAAATATTCATTGTTGTCGGGGAATATTCGTTTGGTCGTGGAATATTCTTGTTGTCGGAGAATATTCGTACGACGGCGCAGCCATTTGTTGGCCCCATAATGGAAAACGGTCGGATGAAGAAAATGACAAGTATGAATTGTACTGAATTCATTTATTTTTCATTTTGGTGAAATGTACTGAATTCATTTTGGTGAAAAACATGGGTTGTCCTTTATTGGTGAAATGTACTGAATTCATTTTTTTTCAAAGTGGTGGGCTAAATGGTTTCAAAGATGGAATGTTCCGTATGTAACTTAGTCAGCATTGGCGTTCTGGCATTTTTCTATAAATAGGGTGCTTAGTTAGAATTGAAAATCACACTAGAATCTAAAATTTTCTCTCTATATAATATTGAGAGTATTTTTGTGAGTATTTAGATACTTTGAGAGTTGACAAGCTGTGCAAGTTTCCTTCAGTATTATATCCGATATTTCAGCCAGAAGTACTATTCTTTTGAGGTAAGGGATGGTAAGGGATGTTGTGATAACCCGGGATTTCGAATAATCAAAATTTTACGAATAAATTTTTTTTATTATTATTAATATTGACATTATTTATTAATATTGTAGTGAGAATTTGTGAGACAAGTCTAGAATTAGTCAATATATGTTTTTTGGTGAGAAATTAGAGTAGAGTTGTGCTTTAATGACTTTAGAAAACCCTAACCCTAATTTTCGGATAGGGATTAGGTGAGAAAATACAATTAAAATAATTGTATTGTTGATTATGTGTTTTGTCTTTGTATGTTGGTTATGTTGATCAATAATTGATCGGATAAGGTTTGTATTTAATAAACCTTAATGGGGATTTAAAACCCTAATCTTAAATTTAGAAAATAAATTGTACACTTAAAACCCTAATTATGCATTTGAGGAAACCCTAATTTCAAAATTTGGAATTTCTAAACCCTAATTAGGCAACCCTAATTTTTATTAGCATGCCTAAAGTGTTTGTAAACATAAATATGATTAGAAATCACTAATTATATTTTTGTAATTTAAATTTCTATTTTAGAAACCCTAATTTTATTTTAGAAAATTTATTTTTCTAATTAAACCCTAAATTTGCAAATTTTGGGAATTAGAATTTTTAGACCTAAAGGGTACAAAACCTAAACCCTGGATTGTCCAAACCCTAAACCCTAAGGGTTTCATCTAATGCAAAAATCTAGAAAAAATTAGAAATGACCTAAATGCCCTTTATGGGATTTCTTTTAAGTTAAATTGCAAAATTGTCCAATGCCTTTATTAGGTCACCAACTCTTTACCAACTATTGACTTTGCAACATAAAATCTCAAAGAAAATCCAATTAAATTCGTCCAACAAGATCAGATCAAGCAACATCAAGTATTATATATAAGTTTAGAGAGAGAAAAGTGGCCAAAAGTTGCTAATTTTTACTCTAGCTCTCACCAACTCTTTCTCATACTAGAACCCACGAAATTTGATAGTAAATCAGTCCTAATACCAAGCCTCAATATCAATCATAACAGATTGGAGAGCCAAGATCGAAAATTATTCAAGATAAGGTATAATCCTATTTTTATTTTTGATCTTTGTTGCTTGAGAAATTTTGTGTTTATGTGTTTAAGATATTGCTAGAAGATGTTTTTAGTTGATCTATGTTGATATAACACGGATCCATAACATCAAATGGCTTTAAAATGGTGTTTTTCAAAAACTGTCAAGAACAAAATCTGTGGTCTGACAACCTAATGTCAGCGCCACGGATCGTTACTCGTTGTTGTTTTGTTATTTAAAAGGTTTAAGTTGTAGCTTTGGTAGGAGGTCTTTAATCTTTAGTTGGTATTATCGCTAAATGATGTCCGGATCGGGAGTTATTAGCAATCAAACCCGTTGATAGGGATTGACCGAAAGTGACTTTTCTGGCTGACCCGAGCGTTGAAATCAATGTCGACAAGTTTTTGTAATGATCGTATCTGTCAGTCTGTTTAGCGTTTGATGTTTTATATTAGTACATCTTGTAAAGCTGGTTATGTGGGATATAGATCTGGGTTCATAGAAGGCTTATAACCTCTTTGGATTGCTCAGAAAATTTGGTCAAAGTAGGCGTCTCAAGCTGATTTTGACAATCTGGGTAAAACCTGCAATTCGGGCAACAATTTGTCGACATACTTTGGCCAGTATCTTGTAGGTTGATTACATTGATGATAACTTTGATTTTTTGTTTTAGTAATGTACCTTGACGCTAGAAATACAAGTTTGAGCCATCAAAATACATGAACTATGAACAGAACATAACTTAAATCGAGCTTGAATATGGCAACTCGAACTGCTCATGCCCAGAAAATTCCCAGGTCACGTTGTCAGTGATTTTAGGGGCTTGAATCTTGATGGTGTTGAGTGATATCACCTTGATTGTTGTTGATTCTTGTAGTGTTACATAAACCCTACAAGATCGTGCTTAAAGATTTCCAAGAAACTGTTTGGATCGAGAATGGCAAGTTTGGATTGACGTGGACCCTTGATCTGTGCTTAAATTTGTCGGTGTTCTTGAGCCAAGAACACCTACAATGACGCTAAGTGTCGCTATAGACCTTTTAATGACGGAATAATTAATTTTATTTTTACGAATATTAGGAAATTATTAAAATTAGAAATAAATTCTAAAATTACCAAAAATGGTTTTAAAAATTATTTTAAATTATGAAAAATAATTTTCGAATTAATTGGAATATTTTTCTTTAATATTTATAATTATTTAAATATTAAAGGTATTTAATTTATTTAATTAGTGTATTAAATAGATTAGAGAAAAATGATTTAATATTATGAAAAATCATTTTAAATAAGAAAAATGTATTTAAAAATATTTTGAGTTATAAAATGTAACTTTTAATATTTTTGGAGAATTTTCATTAATAAGTTAATATTAATGATATTAGATTTATTTGATTATTAAATTAAATAAATAAGATAAAATGATTTAAATGATTTAAAATCATTTTAATTGAGAATAAAGTGTTAGAAAATATTTTTAAATTATAAAATATAATTTTTAATATTTTTGGAGAATTTTCATTAATAAATTAATATTAATGATATTTGATTTATTTAATTATGATATTAAATAAATGAATTAAAAATGATTTTTATTAATTTAAAAATCATTTAACAATGAGAAAAATAGTTTAAAAATATTTTAAGTTATAATTAATGACTTTTAATATTTAGATGATAATTTCATTGATATTTATATATTAATGGTGGTGATTTAAAAATGATTTTAATTACTTTAAAAATCATTTAAGTGGAATATTGTTGGTTTAAAAAATATTTTAAGTTATTGATAATAACTTTAATATTTTGACAAGTATGTTATTAATATTTTAATATTATTAAATATTAATAATGATAAGATTATTTGACAATTAAATCATTTAAAAATGATTAGATGTTTGAAAAATTATTATAAATTATAATAATTGCTTGATAATTATTAAAAGCTTAGAAAAATATTATAATTGATAATTGACTTATCTAAATTAATATTGAAGCTTAGAGACCAAGTTTAATGGACAATCAATGTGTTAATTGTCGGATAGGGTGACCAGAACACCGAGAATGGACCGAAGTCCAACCAGACTGAACTAGTGTGACTTGTTAAGTGTTTATATAGGTTATAAACACTGATGTGATTATGTGCTAATGTGTTTATAAGAAGTTTGATTTGTAGAATACTGGTGTTGCTTGTTATGAAATATTGTGCTAATTGTTAGTAACCGATATTATTGGTTATAGGTCTTCGAAAGCAGATAAGTATTTTGTGTAGGCATTTGTAATCAATGGAAGAGGCAAGTTTCTAACTTCGACCTTGAGTTAAATTTATTCAATTATTATAGTGGTTAATTATTGCTAATTACACCACATCCAGGAATTTATTGTTGATTATTCGCAGTTAGTGCATGCTTAATAATTCAAATTGAATTATTGATTTGTAAAATATATATTTGTAGAATATTTGTTGTTTCATATATCGTAGAAGTTAGAATTGACAATATAGATAATTCACATTTATTGTCAAATTATCTTTGAGAAATGTCTTAGCTAATTATTCCGGCTAGAGCGAATATTAGTTAGAACTTGATAAGTTCGAGAAGAGAATTCAATTATTATTGATAGATCGATGCCAATTATTTCGGCTAAGATCGAGAAGTAAATAAATTTGAAATCACAGTATTTCGTTGTTAAATCAAAATCTTGATTACGAGATCTGAGAAGAACAACCTTTTATAAAAAGGGAATATCATTAAATCGTATATTCGATCATTCTTGCGACTTAAGTATTATGCATAATATAGGGTATAAAAGTCGATCACTTGTTATACTTGCAGAGGGGTATGATTTAATCTTTACGGTTATCTCGATACACAGGTATATCAAAGTATAACTTTGATAGTTACTCGAGAAGAAGTTCAAGATCCGATGGATCATTTCAAAGATAAATCGAAAAACATTCCACTTTGATATTTCGTAGAATTGATTCTTGATTATTCATTAGAATATCGTAGAAACTTTGAAAGCGTTGTACTCTTTCATTATTGAATTATTATGTTGTATAGAATACTGAGAAGACTTGTTATTGAATAACAATTTGTTGACTATTTCAAAGTTCCCCGAACTTTGGTTTCATTCTATCAAAATAGATAGTACGGTGATTTGAATACTTATACATTTATTGTATGTATTAACTATGAGAGGCAAATTTGTTGCTCACCCTTGCTAAATAAAACATTTCAAATTTAGGGACGAAGTGGCGGGGAGGTCTTTGCGAAGAATAAAGGCAAAGGCGTTGTAATAAACTAGTTATGATTAACATATTTATGATGTTGTATTTGTAAACCCTTTTTGTATATCTAAAGGGTATGTTTGTAAAGTTAAGGTTAGTGAACCTGGGTGATGTATTATTATTAAACTCTGATAAAATCTTATGAAAGTTACTATCTATATAGATTATGGGTAGTTAAATGTTATTTATATTGTGGATCGTGAACACCAAACTCGGGAGTCAGGTAACCCGAATTTGGGGGCGTCACAGATGTTATTTTCTTCGTAAATGATGTTATTCTCTCAATATCATTATACAAAAATATTGGTATAAATTTTATTGTGAATTTTTTACCTTTTCATGTCGAGGTTACTATTCACGTATACGACACTATTCACGTATACGACATTATTCACGAATACGGCACTATTTAGGAGTACTATTCACAAAGTTTGATTTTTCTTATGTAATTTCTACCTTTTCGTGTCGAGATTACTATTCACCTATATGACACTATTCACGAATACGACACTATTCATAAAAAATTAAATTTTCTTTTTCTTTGTTCATGTTGGTAATTATGGTTACTATCTTTGATTGTATCCATGTTTTGATCTTTATTTTTTAAATTCTGCTCCACAATTGATTATTATGGAGTATTTTTGAACTTGGATAAACCAAAGTACGAATCCATAATCTTTGATCTTTTATATCACTGGATTCATTTTCTTTAAGATATTTTTCATCATCCTGAGTCCTAAATGGTGATATAACTGAATATCTTTGGCCTGTAGTGCAAAGATGAAAGATTATCTGATGAATATCTTTGGCCCGTAGTGCAAAGATGAATATTTGATTTAAGATGTATGTTGATTGATGTTACAGGGATAAAATATTGATGATAGACTTTAAAATCATAGAAGATAGTAGACTTCATTCTCTACTTTACTCTTCTAATGAATTGTTGTTTCCGCTGCAGTTGTTGAACTAAAATTTGTTGTCTATTATATTCTATCAAATTTTTCCCTATTAAAGACTAAGGATAATTTTTTGTACATTATCTTAGTCATAATATTCTTTACTGGGCTAGTTGAGCTCACCCGTTTTTTTTTTTGTTCCATTTTTCTTCTTAGGAAACGAGAATATAGCGGGAACTAGTCGGGGTGTGGAATGATGGTCCTAGACAGTTATTTTAGCAGTCCTCACTATTTTTGTAAAATAGTGTATTACTAATTATAATGAGGACTTATTTGAGTGTGAATATTGTCTAAAAGACAATATTTGTATTTAAACTCACAGTTTATGTGTTGTTGTATTTTGCACGATAATTGTATTAATGAAGTTGTAGTTGTTTCTGTACCATGTATTTGGCGACTCAGAATGGGTGGTGTATACCTATTTTGGGGGCGTCACAAAAATGGAACGATTACATTTGGAGATAATCAATATTGCGATGGTAAGGTCAATATTGATAATGTACATCTTGTTAGTGGACTTGAATTTAATCTTATAAGTGTTAGTCAATTAATGGATAATGGTCATCAAGTTTGTTTTACAAAAGAAAAATGTACAATTTCTCATGGTACTAACAATACTACTCTAGTTGAACAAAGAGAAGGAAATATATATACTATTGATTTTGAGCGACAGGATGAAGAACTATGTCTTACATCTGTGCAAGACGGGGCTAATTTATTGCATAAAAGGATGGGACATGTTCACTTGGACTTAATCAAGAAATTGTCCTTAAAGGATCTCGTAAAAGGGTTGCCAAAAATAAAGTATGAAAAGAAGGGAATATGTGTTCCTTGTCAACTCGAGAAATAAGTAAGAACATCTTTCACGACAAAGAACATGGTATCAACTTCTTCTCCTTTACAACTACTTCATCTTGATCTATTTGGACCAGAAAGACATGCTAGTATAAATGGTAAGTTTTATGCATTTGTAATAGTAGATGATTTCTCTAGATATACATGGGTATTATTTTTAAGAGCTAAAGATGAAGTATTTAAAGAATTTGAGAAATTGATAAGAAATTTGGAAACAAAATATAGTCTTAAACTTGTAAAGATAAGAAGTGATCATGGTACGGATTTTCAAAAAGACTTTATAATATTTTTTGATCAAAAAGGAATTAGCCATGAATTTTCAGCCCCAAGAACCCCTTAACAAAATGGAGTAGTAGAAAGAAAGAATAGAACATTACAAGAAACAGGTAAAACCTTGTTACAAGAAAGTAAACTTCCTAAAAAGTTTTGGGCCGAAGCTGTAAACACATGTTGTTATGTTTTGAATAAAGTACTTATTCGTCCAATTATTTTGAAAACTCCTTATGAACTTTTAAATAACAAGATTCCTAATATAGGTTTTTTCAAAGTTTTTGGATCTAAATATTTTATTCTAAATACTAGTGATAACTTGGGAAAATTTGATGCTAAATCTTATGAAGGAATTTTCATTGGTTATCACAAAATAGTAAATCATATCGTGTATTTAATATTAACAAGTTGTGTGTCGAAGAATTTGTTCATATTATATTTAATGAAACTCACAATGATCTTCCAAAATAAAGAGACGAAGATGCAAGAAATTTGGAGATCTTAGTGAATCCAGCAAACTAGAAAAGTCTATTCAGCAAGCCGAATGAAGAAATCCAGCAAGCTGAATTGGAAAACTCGCAAAGAGTGGAACAAGGAACAACACAAGAGCTTGAAGTAGATTTTCCTTAACAAGAAGAGGTAATACATGATGTACAAATGACAAAGATTGCGAGATATCTCAAGAATCATCTACCGAAAAACATTATTGGAGAAATAAATAAAGGAATCACTACAAGGAGAGGATTGCAAAATCAATGTGCATTCTCTGCATTCTTATCACAAGTCGAGCCAAGGAATTCTAAGGAAGCTATCCTTGATGAAAGCTGGCTAATGGCGATACAAGAAGAACTTCATCAATTTGAACGATGCCAAGTCTGGGAACTTATGTCCCCACCAAAAGGTGTTTCCATCATTTGAACAAAATGGGTGTTTAAAAATAAACTGGATGAGCATGGAAGAATTACTCATAACAAAGCAAGGCTAGTAGCTCAAGGATACAATAAACAAGAAGGGATAGACTATGAAGAAACTTATGCCCCAGTTGCAAGACTAGAGTCTATCCGAATCTTGTTAGCATTTTCTTGTTACAAGAAGTTAAAATTTTATCAAATGGATGTGAAGAGTGCCTTCTTCAACTGATACATTAATGAAGAGGTATATGTAAAACAGCCTACTGGATTCGAACATGAGAAGTATCCAAACCATGTCTATAAGCTCAAGAAAGCTCTCTATGGTCTCAAACAAGCTCCAAGGGCCTGGTACGAGAAGTTGAGTAAGTATTTACTTTCAAATGGTTTTATTAGAGGTAAAATTGATTCTACATTATTTATTAAGCATTAAAATAAAGATATTATTATTTTACAAATATATGTAGATGATATAATTTTTGGTGCTACTAATGATTTTTTTTGTGAGTGGTTTTCTAAGTGTATGCATAAGGAGTTCTATATGAGTTTAATGGGAGAACTTAATTATTTTTTTGGGACTCCAAATCAAGTAAATAAAGGAAGTTATTTATATCCATCAAACCAAATATACAAAAGAGCTACTTAAAAGGTTTGGTTTTAAGGGATCCAATTCAAAGGCTACACCAATGAGCACTTCAATAAAGCTTATGTCTGATGAAAAAGGTATAGATGTGGAACTAACCAAATATCGAGGTATGATTGATTGTTTATTATATTTAACTCCATTTAGACCTGATATAATGTACAGTGTATGTCTATGTGCACGTTTTTCAAGCAAAACCTAAGGAATCCCACTTATAAGCTGTTAAAAGGATTTTTAAATATTTAAGTGTTACTATTAATTTGGGATTATTTTATCCAATTTGCAATCACTTTGAACTAATGGGTTATTCAGATGCTGACTATGCAGGATGTCAAATTGATAGAAAAAGTACGAGTGGTGCTTGCACATTTTTAGGTCACAGTCTTATGACGTGGCATAGTAAAAAGCAAACTTCAGTTGCTTTATAAACCATTGAGGGTGAATATCTAGATGCAGGGAGTTGGTGCTCTCAAATATTATGGATGAGATAAACCCTATATGATTTTGATATTTTATGTGATAGTGTGCCTATTTATTGTGATAATTCTAGTACTATTGACATATCAAATAATCCTGTTTTACATTCACGTACAAAGCATATAGAGGTTCGACATCATTTTTTAAGGGATAATGTTTCAAAAGGTTTAATCAAATTAATTTTTATGTCAACAATAAAATAATTAGCTGATATTTTTACCAAACCCTTAAGTGAAGAAAGATTTTGTCTGTTAAGGAGAGAACTTGGAATGTGCATGGTATAAATAATGTTCACGTACTAAAATTTTTCATGCATAAAATATTTCAAATCCACAGTATATCTGCAAGCGATTTTGAATACGTTATCTGTTTATGTATCTACTGAAATAAACAGATATTTACACTAAGAGGTGTATCTATTTTTGGGGCACGATTTACGATATGATATCTTCTGAAAAATTTTCTAGATATAATTATGAGTTTTGAAAACTAATAAGACAAGAGCTGAATATTGTTTATTTTCTCAAGAAGTCTGTTCAGTGCCCAACTCTTCTCTATTAAACACATATCTCACACTTTATCACACATACCTCGGAAACCCTTTCTCTTTCATTGTTCTTGCACGTTCTAGTCTTTGTAAAAAATGAAGACTCGAGCCAACAAGAGATCTTCTGGTGTCACCATTAAAGAAGGCCAACAATCTAGATCCCCTTACACCGTGAGATCGCAGAAGAAGTCCAAGCGACAGAATCGTCAGGCGTCCGTGCATGTGTCATCCGACGACGCCACTTTGTCCGATGGATCCGATTTGAGTTTTTCATTCCTGAAGTTTTCGGAGTCTAGTCAAAAAGAGAAGTCTCAACCATCTCCAGATACTGAACTTCCCTCATCTCAACCTGAATCTCCATCCACTCTGGTAAAGCCTTTCTCTTCTTTTGATTTGCCAGATAATTCTTTAGAGGTCAGATTTTTGATGCCCACTTTAAAACTTAAATTGCTACAAAACAATTTGTCTATGAAAAAATCCTGGATTTATTCTATTTCAAAAATTCATCTTTAGAAAATCTTTTTACTTCTTGTGGTATGTCTACTATGCTTTTTCCCCCAACTAAAGCGTATCCTCGGTTGGTACAACAATTTTACACAAATCTGGAATGTAATGGAGATTGTTACACATCTTTTGTGAATGGAAAATCTTTATTTTTCACAGTTGTTGATTTTGGAAGTATTTTCAATATTCCATCCACTGGTCCTTGTCCTTTTACTTTAAAGGGTGCTGCTAATATTCCTTTTCCTCCTCTTGAGAAACTTCGTACTGTTACGAATGATCCTTCTTTGTCTACTCTGTTTACTCCTAAGACTATTGATGTGTGTCCAACTTCTTGTGTTCTGCACAAGTTGATACGCTATAATCTGTTTCCACGAGTTGGTGGGGGAGTAGATTTTACGTATCAAGACCTAGTGGTTGTAACAATGATTTTAAAAGGTGTTTCTTTTAATTATTCTCTCATGATGTTATCTCATATGCTGAGTTGCATTCGTCAGGTTAAAAAATGTCTTCCTTATGGTTTATTTCTTACTAAAATGTTTCAACATTTTAAAAATTTTCTAGATGATGAAATTGTGATCTCACATAATGAATTCATTGATTCTGCTAATCTAAAATAGTCTCATATTTCTTTTGTTGATGGTTTGTTTGTCCAAATTGTCCCTGATCCTCCTCTTATTCCACCGAGTTCTGTTTCCTCTGATTTGCCATCTGATAATCTGTAATAACCCAATATTTTTAATAAGAAATTTTGCGAATAATTTTTTTTATTATTATATATAAGGGTGGGAATATGTGCAAAGTAAAGTATATGTATATATCTGATAAATAAAATTATTTATTAGATGTAACAAAAAAAAATTAGAACTATTGATCATTATATATTATATTCTTATAATAAAATTATGTTGTAATAAAAATATTTATTATTTATTTTTTATGAAAATATGATTATTGTATATATGAATGGATATTATGATATGTATTTATTATATTAATTAAGTTAATTATTATAACTTAATTAATAATGGTATCTATGAAGGTTATGTCAGATATGAATTCAAAACCCTAAGTCTAGATTTTGAATAAGGAATGAGAATAATAATATAATTTTATTTATATTTTAGTAATATAAACATGCCTGATATGTGTGTAATGTTAATGTGTGGAACAGTTATAGTAAAACAGTACAAAATCCTAGCATTACTAATAAACTATAGTATAGAGTCAACTATGACTATAAGGTTTGTTAAGTTATGTGTTATGTAATTAATGATCATTATTATGTTTAATGTTAATTAGGTAAACTCTAATTAATGTTTAGAAACCCTAATTGCTAAGTTATAAACCCTAATTATTAATTTAGCAAGCTTATAGTAATTAATATATTAGAAAGGCTAATTTATAAATCCTAGGTGATTAGGAAACGTACTGTAATTAGGGAACCCTAATTCACATTTTTAGAAACTAAGATTCTTATTTTAGCCCTAATTACATAATCCTAGAAATTAAGCTTATGAAATCTTAGGGTTAAACCCTAAGGCTTAAAACCTAATGGTTGTGAGAAGTTACCAAGTTGCCATTCACTTTATAAGCCAAATGACCAAATTGCCCTTCTTGCATTATTTAATAGATAACTTGTAAAACTTGCCATAACTTTAGTTCGTGACCAACTCTAGCTAGCCACGTGGTCTAGTAATAGCCTTTAATCAATAAAAATTTGATAGACATGATCAACCATTACCATTACACCATATTATATAAGATCAAAGACAGAGAAAGGTTACTAACTTGCTCATTTATACACCAACACTCAACCAAGACTCTCTCAACTTCAAACATCTAAAATTCTCTTGCTAGACCAGTCCCTAATCAAGTCCCAAGTCCACCCATAACAGATCAAGAAGTCAGATTCAAGATTTTGTTCATAAGAGGTATAAACCTAACCCTAGAAATTTAATCCTTAAATTCATGTTAGATGTTATGATTAAATGTTTAAATATGTTGTTTGTAGTGTCTTTTAATGATCTGGGTTGCTAAATAGTGGATCCATAACATTTATATGCTCGAATTTAAGTTTTTACAATATCTGGTAAATTTTTAAAAGTGGTCTGACAACCGAATGTCAGACCACATAGATCTTTATCTGGTTATCATTTTTGTGTTTTACATGTTTAAACTTGTAGTATGATATGATATCTTTAATCTAGAACTGGAATCATGGTCATTCGATGTCCAGATTACAAGATAGTGTTGGTCAAAGTCAGTTGACCGAACATGACCAAGTGATTTCTGGGTAACCCATATATCCTTTAACTGCGTCTGACAAGATTTTCAAACACTAATAACTGTCAGGTTTTATATGTTTTGATGATGTTTTTGTATCTATGTTATAACCTGCTATGTGGGCTTTAGATCTGTGCCTTTATATCACTTAGATAACAAATAGAATGAAACTAATCGATGGTCAAAGTAGCCTGGACGAGCACGAACTCAATTTTCTGGGTTACCCAGAAAACTGATGAACGTTGTCTCTGACAAGGTTTGACCGTGTGATATCTTATGAATCTGATGTTGTTTGACTGACCTGATGAATGATATATGTACTATGACATGAGGACTACAACCCTGACCCATTAGAACACTTTAACAATTAACAGAACTCGAAGAAAATTAAGCCTCAAACTGCCTGCTCGAAGCTGACTGGGTTTCTAAGTAACCCAGAAAACCCAAGAAGCTCTGACAGTGATTTTAATGGGCTAGATCTCCTTGTTGTGATGTGTTATGACTTAGCGATAGTTGGATCTTGTAGTGTTACAACAATACTACAATGTCGTTGTCTTAGTTAGTTCGGATCATGTTTATCTGAGAGAATAAGAGGTGGTCAAACATGACACCTTCATCACTATCTCTGTCGTGTTCTTGAGCCTCAAGAACACCTACCTATGACACTTATTGTCGCTAAAGGCTATAATGACATTTATTAAATTTAATAATATTAATTTCTAAAATCATTTAAAAATAGAAAATAAATTCTAAAAATTATAAAATCAGTTTAAAAAATTATTTTAAGTTATAAAATTAACTTTTAATAATTTCACATATTTTCCATAAATATTAGTAATTATTTGAATATTATTAATATTTAATTTATTTAATAAATGCATTAAATAAATTGACTAAAAATAATTTTATTATATTAAAAATTATTTTAAATGATAATAAGGTATTTAATAATATTTTAAGTTATAAAATGTAACTTTCAATATTTTAATGTAAATTTCATTAATTATTTAATAATAATGATATTAGATTTATTTAATAATTATATTAAATAAATTAGTTTAAAAATGATTTTAATATTATAAAAATCATTTTAAATGAAAATAAAGAGTTTAAAGATATTCTAAGTTATAAAATATAACTTTTAATATTTTAAGGTAAATTTCATTAATTATTTAATATTAATGATATTAGATTTATTTAATAATAATATTAAATAAATAATTTAAAAATGGTTTTATTGATTTAAAAGTCATTTAAAAAGGATATAAATTAATTAAAAATATTTTAAGTTATAATTAATGACTTTTAATATTTTGATAAATAATACCTTATTATTTAAATATTAATGGTAATTGTTTAAAAATGATTTTTTTAATGTTTTAAAAATCATTTAAGGGTAATATTCATACTTTAAAAATATTTTGAGTTATTATAAATGGTTTCATTAATGTTTGGATATTATTTAAATATTAATGATAATAGAATTATGTAATATTTAAATTATTTAATAATGATTCCAGAGTTTGAAAAATCATGATAAATTATAATAATTAATTAAAAATTATTATAAGTCCTATGATTGATATTTAAAGTTTCCAGAATAATATTTAAGATACAAATTAGAGTTTTAAACTCGATAATTTTCCGATAAAGCCGTCGGTACACCAAAATGTTACCAAAGTTGATCCAAACCTATATAGTTTGACTGTATAAGTGTTTGCTTGTGTCTTAATGACTGATATAACTATGTGACAATGTGATTAGATTATGTATTGACTGTAAATAACAATATGATATGTTATGATATGTTATTCTAATTAATAAAACAATCTTATAAATGATAGGTCATTGAATTAAGGATACAACTAAGTTGTGTAAGCAGCAGACCAGGCAAGTATCTTTACCTTTGCATTTCCTTTATGCAATGGACATAAGTAAGAAGATTCGGAATTATTTTATTATTATACCAGATTATTAACCCTATTGTTATATATGTTATATCCGAAAATTGATTATCAACATGGTACTATATTGTAATTCAGATATATATATTCTGTTCGTTAATTTCTACATATGGTTATTCAAGTGTCCCCACTTGGATAATCATTGTATTTAATCACATGTTGATATATATATATATATATACCTAGTGATCCCAGTATGTATACGATAACAAAGAGTCGTCTAAGCTATTTGACCAGCTAGACACAGATTTAGAAATATTATTGAATATGATAAAACCTTTTAGTATCTAATCAAATTATTTTGGTTCGGATTCCAGACTAAGTATGAACATCCCGATTAAGGGAAAATTTTTATGCGCCCAAGGCGGACAGAGTGAACGATAATATCATTCTTGCATGTAGTATTGATCAATACAGGCATAATTCGGGTGATCACCCCTGCGTTCGTAAGTTATAATGGTCATGCGGATGAAGTTCTGCTAAACGTATTCAAAAATTGAGAACAATGTTCATAGTATGTCACCTTAACCCTATTTATAGTCAGTACGTAGTTTTAAAAATTTGATAGAGAGTTGTTATGATATTATTATCGGTTCAGATTACTTCACAACCATTGATTTGTTGTAGAAGGGTAGTACAAAGAAAAAATTTAATCCTTTCAGCAAATATTTATAATTGTTATTACTTGTTGGGCACTCAAATGCTCATCTTTGCTTAAATTAAATGTTTTCAGTTAAGTATGACCAGCCAGAGGGCTCTGCCAGGAATAAAGCAAAAGGAAAGCTGTCAGAATAAGTTTGTGTTATCTTATGTAATAGCTAGACTTAAATAAGATGATGTTATTTATTATCTATCATATAATGAAATTTTTTAAGGTAGCGTACCTGGGATTTAGAAAACTCTGATATGTAAATTAAGTTTGATATTTATGACATTATTATTATTATTCCGCTCAAAGAAATGGTATTGTGAAGCACTGAATTCGGGTTTCAAGTACCTGAATTTGGGGGCGTTACAGGTTGGTATCAGAGCTTTAGGGTTTGAAACTATAGGTGGGAGTAGACCTTAGGCTATAACCCTAGAGCAGAGGAAAATGTTGAAAGTACAAATAACTCATATAGAGTTTAAAAGGAGATGAATCGAATAAATTCATTGTCAAAAAAAAATAAAAGATAACTTATATAAAAATTTTACTTGTTGTGTGTATATATTATATGCTAATCAGGATAATTTATGTGTAGATGTAAGGAGGAAAAGGATTAGGATACCCTAAGATCGTAAAGAAGGAGCCAATCTCTATAACCAAGCCGATATCAAAGCCAATAGTTGAAATAGAGGCTCACATTGAAGATAACCTTAATGAGGTGATCATTTTGGAAAATATAGTACCGGACCCAGAAATGTTGGAACTAATAGATAGTGATTCAGATACTAAAATTGAAGCTGATCAAGCATCAACGGAGGTGTAGAATCTGAGGAACAAGGTTTCTTCTCTGGAAAAGTTGTGGGAAATAGAAAAGCTGTTGAATAGTCAGTTGCGAAAAGCCTTACTAGAAACAATGGAAGAACAAGATAAGCTTAGAATCCAAATTGATCAAATGGGAGCCACAAGCAACATATCGTGTACAGCTCCGAGCAAGAAGGGGAAAAGAAAGATAGAAGGCCACAACTTAGGAAAATTTGCTAAGAATAAATGGAAAAAGATATGTTATCTTTGCGATTATGAAGGACATATCACTCTGTATTGTCCCGACTATAAACCAGGTGCTTATTTTATTTGTGGATTGGAAGGTCATCAGGCGAAGGGTTGTCCATAATCAGGAAAGAGGTGTAGGAAATAGGTAGAACTAGTATTTTATTTATGTATGTTTGGTAATGTACATGTGTATTATAATAATCCCAACTTCGGCGTAAGTTGTAGTAGCGATTCCCGACATTTTTGGTCATAAAGGGATATCAGATGTTTAAAGCAGTATGTGTTATGTTATGTACTATGAGTTAGTCGGATGAATATGAATCTACGTTTGATTAATGGAATAAGTTTGAAATATTAAACTTATACGATAAGGTTTAGAATGTACGATAATAAAATATAGATTTTGTTTTATTTAACCAGAAAATGCCGCCAAGGCGACAAACTCGAAACCAAAGGGCAGAAGAATCTGTCAACAATGCTGGGGGACAACAACCAGACCTGATGCAGAATTTTGCGAACATGGTAGCTCAGGCCATGCAGAATGGAATGCCAGCGGT
Organism: Panax ginseng; assembly: GCA_020205605.1. NCBI lineage: Eukaryota > Viridiplantae > Streptophyta > Magnoliopsida > Apiales > Araliaceae > Panax > Panax ginseng. The sequence goes on along the minus strand of CM035130.1, from coordinate 86,582,753 downwards.
GGAAAATCAGCCAGACAACTGATTTGCGAATTTCAAGGATTTTAAGGCCGTAGGACCGCCAGAATTTAGATGTACCACTGACCCGATAGAAGCCCAAACTTGGGTTAAGGAAATAGAAAAAACATTTGTAGTCGCTAGGCTAGATGAGGGGAAAAAGACAGCTTTTGCCACCTATATGATGAAAAGAGAAGGTAATTTCTGGTGGGAGGCAAATCAAGCTAGGGCAGGAGAAGGAGCGGTAGCATGGACTAGGTTTAAGACGCTATTCTTTAAGAACTATTTCTCGGCTAGTGTACAGGCTAGGATGGAGGTGAAGTTTTTGGAATTGAAACAGGAGAACTTGACAGTTGCGAAGTATGCCGCAAAGTTTAATGAATTAGCTAGGTTCAAGCCGCACCAAGTGGATACAGAGGCTAGAAAGGCAAGGAGGTTTGAGCTAAGCCTCAAACCCTGGCTCTACAATAAGGTGGCGGTGTTGCAGATCAATACGTTTGTCGCACTCTTAGAAAAGGCTATCATAGCTGAAGGGGGAAGTGAGGCCATGAGCCTCTACAATAGGGAGAGGAAGAATAAGGGTGATGGAGCCGGGAAGGTAGAAGTAGGTAGTTGAAGTAGGGGTGAGAAAAGAAAGTGGAACAATGTTGGGAGTGTCTAAGTCAAGCAGGAAGGTGTGAAAAAGCAGGTTGTGCAGTGTAAGAATTGTGGGAAGTCATTCAGGTGAGTGTCTTAAGGGGAAGTTTGTGTGCTACAAGTGTGGGCATGAGGGACATATCTCTCCTAACTGCCCCAATCCTAGGATGAGCAATGGGTGTTTTCTGTGTGGATCCACGGAGCATAAGGTGAAGGACTTTCCAAAAAGGAGAATGCATATAGGGAGCGTGAATGCGGGAAAATGCAGTGGAACAATGGCGATAATGGGACCAACTTCGATGAAATCAACCGCAAGTCTTCAACATAACGGTTCAAGATACCGTAGCAGCCGGGGATGGAACTTCAGGTATTATTCGTATGAATTGTATTTTCGTATATATGATTTTTCTTAGGTATAAGTAAATTATGTTATAAAGAAATTTTGAAGGAGAAACTTGAGTTTTGTTAGAAATCAAATTTTTCTAGAATTAGATAGACAAGCTTTATGTTGAGTAGTTAAAAGATCAGTTCGATCGAATATGATCGAGATCTACTTGAAAGGACTGCATATGCTATTTGCCCTAGTGTCTATAGGTTTTAAAGTGGTGATTCTGGGGACGGAATCCTTATAAGGTAGGGTGGATGTAATAACCTAATATTTTCAATAAGAAATTTTGCGAATAATTTTTTTATTATTATATATAAGGGTGGGAATATGTGCAAAGTAAAGGATGTGTATATATCTGATAAATAAAATTATTTATTAGATGTAACTAATTTTTTTTAGAACTATTGATCATTATAGATTATATTCTTATAATAAAATTATGTTGTAATAAAAATATTTATTATTTATTTTCCATGAAAATATGATTATTGTATATATGATATGAATATTATGATATGTATTTAATATATTAATTAAGTTAATTATTTTAACTTAATTAATAATAATGGTATCTACAAAGGTTATATGGGATATGAATTCAAAACCCTAAGTTTGGATTTTGAATCAGGAATGAGAATAATAATATAATATTATTTATATTTTAGTAATATAAACATGTCTGATATGTGTGTAATGTTAATGTGTGGAGCGATAAAGAAAACAAAGACAAAATCCTAACATTCTTGATAAACTATAATATGAGTCAACTATGACTATAAGGTTTGTTAAGTTATGTGTTATATAATTAATGACCATTATTATATTTATTGTTAATTAGGTAAACCCTATTAATGTTTAGAAACCCTAATTACTAAATTAAAATCCTAATTGCTAAGCTATAAACCCTAATTATTAATTTAGCAAGCATATAGTAATTAATATATTATAAAGGCTAATTTACAAATCCTAGGTGATTAGGAAACCTAGTGTAATTAGGGAACCCTAATTCATATTTTTAGAAATTAAGATTCCCATTTTAGCCCTAATTACATAATCCTAAAAATTAAGCTTATGAAACCTTAGGGTGAAACCCTAAGGGACCCTAAGGCTTAAAACCTAATGGTTGTGAGAAGTTACCAAGTTGCCATTCACTTTATAAGCCAAATGACTAAATTGCCTTTCTTGCATTATTTAATAGATAACTTGTAAAACTTGCCATAACTTTAGTTGGTGACACTACAAAAAAATGGGCCTTTAGCAACAATTTTTCGGGCAACGACTTTATAAGTCGTTGCTAAAAGTATATGTTTAGCAACGAAAGTTGTCCTTCGTTGCAGATTGTGTCAGGCTTTCACTTTTTGCAACGAATTTCATAAGTCATTGCAAAATTTCGTTGCTAATTCATTGGTGGGAAAAAAGTTCGTTAGAAATTCGTTGCAAAATTTTTGGCTACATGATTTCCCGTCATCGTGGGTAACAAAAGTTTTTTTGTTGCTAAAAATGGGGCTTTAGCAACGATTTTTCAGGCAACGACTTTATAAGTCGTTGCTAAAAGTGTATGTTTAGCAGCGAAACTTGTCCTTCGTTGCAAATTGTGTCAGGCTTTCACTTTTTGCAACAAAATTCATAAGTCATTGTAAAATTTAGAAACAAAATTCGTTAGAAATTCGTTACAAAATTTCTAACCACTTGATTTCTCCTCATCGTAGGCAACAAAAGTTTTTTTGTTGCTATATTTTGTTGCCTAATATGGACCACATTCATTAGCAATAATTTTTATTTTCATTGCATATTTTATACAACTTTTTGCAACAACTATTAAAATGTTGTCTTAAATTAAAATAATCCCAATAAACATGTTTTTGTAAGACCATATTCGGTATTCAGAGAATTGTCAAAAAATATTCGTATTTAGTATTTAAAAATTATGTCCAAATGTAGAACATATTCGAACCTGTGACCTATTATTTGGAACTTTGGTCATTTGACCGCTGGAGCAACACAAGTTATATGTTAATATCTTGCAATGATTAATATTTATATCAAAACATGAGATTTTCCCCATATATTCTTTTCTTCTCCTTCACTACATACCATTAATATAATCTCAGGAAGTTATATAATAATAATAATAATAATAATAATAATAATAATAATAATAATAATAATAATAATAATAACAATAACAATAACAATAATAATAATAATAATAATAATAATAATAAATAATAACACTATAATTTCTGCTGGTATATGTCAAATACTTACAAAATTATGATATTTATCTTTTGTTCTTTAATTTATTTATTTTGCCTTGGAATATAATATAAGTTATTCTTTTCAATTATCTTCTTTTTTTAAAGACCAAATAATTAATGGGCGATCGAACACTTTTTTGATGGAAATTGGTAATGAAATAATTAAATGACATATCGATGATCATACATGATCAATATATAGAAGATTATAACGTAAATTAATAGCCAAGTTAATTAATTAGTTTTTTAATATTGGACATTTTTAAATAAGGAATAATTAATGTTATTGTTTCCCGAAAATCTACTGCTTTTTTATTTTGTAAAAAAAAGAATTGATATAATAATTAGCGCTTGTGGAAAAAAGGAAAAAAAGAAGTCAAACAGGTCTTTCCGTACTAACGATCTTATATATCATAGAATAAAATGATAAATTAGTGTGTTATTATTATAAAATAATATATTTGTATTTCATGCATAAATATTTATATGAATACATGTTTATAAATATTTATATAAATATTTACAGTTAAATTTATAAATATATATATATATGTATATATATATATATATATTAAAATATTCATAGTTACGTTATATAAATATTCATAGTTACTTTATATATATTTAGTTTAATGTGGAGATTTAAGATGAGAATATATATATATATATGGTAATAGAATTTATCTAATACACAAAAAATATAACATAAGAAGCAAAAATATCACAGCTAAGTTTTGAACCTAAGACCTATGGGTTATTGGGCAATTATGATACCATTGAACCATTCTAATTTATTAGTTAACTAAACTAACACCATAACTTGTAGTCTCAAATATTTTTAAATTTATTCTCTTGATATATATATATATATATATATATATATATATATATATATATATATATATGTAAACAAATATTCATATAAATATTTATAAATTTATCTCTAAATATTCATATAAATATTTATAAAAAATATTCATATCTAAATTTTAGATGAAATCCAATGACAATCGGTGTACCCGTGCCATCCAATGTTGCGATCAACGGTATAGATTATGGTTGTTGAAATAGTACCCGTGAGAACCGATTGCCAAGCATGTTAGTTCCGAACCTTAAACCCAAATAAACCCAACCTCATCAAACCTGATTATTATATCTATACTTCTCAATGTTTCCTATTTCTAGATAGAAGTAGGATATACTTACAAGTACTCCCTCACTCCGAGAATGAAAATGATGATTGATTTTATGAGAATTTTAAAAAAATGTCAAATGATAAAATTATTCATATTTAAATTCTCATCTAATTGCATATTTTTCCATACAGGACTAGTGATATTATATAAATATTTATAAATAATAAAAATATGACATTTAATACTAAGGATATTACATAAAAATTATTGTAAAAAAAACAAATTATTTAATATAAGTAAATATTTAACTTGAGATTACATAAAATAATAAGAATTTTTATTCTTAGATGGAGGGAGTAACTTAAATCATGAACATATTTTTAAGTCCAAAAATAAAATATTAAAAGAAAAATAATAATGGTATACCCCTAGCTATTCCTAGTTCTCCTTTTACCTTTTTCCCAAATATATTATAAAATTAAATCATAATACTAATAGTTATAAGAGAAAACATAAAAGATGAAAAAAAATTTATTATGTTTTATGAACTAAAACAGAATAAAGTATTTCAAAATGACTTATAAGTCATTCCTAATAAGTTAGTTGGACCCATATTAATGTAATATCAATTTTATCCCTATTTTATTTTAAAAAAATTTAATAAAAAAATTTTTGTAAAAAAGAAGAGTAAGATGCAACGTCACTTTAATTGGCGTTAGAATTTTTATTTTATTTTTTTTTATAGCTGAAGTCTTATATACTCCTTCATTTCCAACTTCAATGACAGAGAATAAACATAAAAAAATATTGATGTTTGTAAACAAGTACAAGATATCAAAGAAATTAAAAAAAAAGATTCCAACGTCAGTTAAAGTGATGTTACATTTTACTCTTCTTTTTTACAAATTTGCTTTATAAAAAATTTTTAAATAAGTTACAATGCCGGTTAGTTTGGCATTGGATCATATTATTATTATTTTTTAATTTCTTTAAAAAAATAAAATAATTTTAAAAAAGTTAAGATACTTTTTTTTTAAAATTCGTTTTTTAAAAAAATATTTTTTAAAGTAACGTTGGTTGCCTTTCTGATTTTTAGCAAAAAAAAAAAATCAAAAAATTCAACGCCATTTCAAATGGCTTTCAATAATTTTTCCCAAATTAAATGTGAGAGACTTTATTCCCAACGACGGTGGTTGAAATTTTTATCTTTTAAAAATTATTCGTTTAAAAATAAAATCTTTTTAAAAAAAATTAAAGTTTTTTTTAAAAAGCCTTGTAAGTTCCACAGCAGTCAGTAGTTAAGTTAAAATAATAATCTGAGTCATGACTACTTGTCTACTTTAGTAAATTACTAGCCGGCTAGCACTCTGAATTCGCTTCCTAACTAAGTACTCTCAATTCCCAAATCCAGATCTCGAACTCTCAATCTCAAGTCTCAATCTCTCATCCCAAACTCAGATCTCAAACTTAGAACTCGGAACTCTCAAGTCTCAAGTCTCAATCTCTCATCGGCCTACGCCGACGGCCATCGCCTCATCGCCTTCAGTGGCCCTTCATCTCGAACTCTCGATCTCTCAAGTCTCATCAGTGCTAATTTGGTAGATAATATACTATGTCGTTCAAAAGTTCTAACTTTTGTTGTGAGTACATATGGGTTGTATCTTGAGTAGAATATGATTTTAACCAAATATGGGTTGTATCTTGGTTCGAATATGATTTTTTTGTATGTTTGTTTTGCTTTTAACCAAATATGGGGAATTTATGGGATAATTGGATCTATAATATAGGTTTGCTTATGCTTGTGTTAGTTTTTTGTATTATAATTATATCATGAATGTCATGATCCTATATATGGAATTCTACCTTTTATTTTATTTTTATATAATTGTTAAGCTGAAATTGGATCGAATTAGGTTTGTTTATTAGAATATATCCTTTTATTGATTCTTATGGTATGGGATTAGATTTTGATAAATATAGTTTTCTCATAACTTAAGGATCAATTTATAAATGGGATTTTTACACAGAGGCACATACACTCTCTTGCTTCTTTTTTTTTTTAATCCTTGCCTACTATTAATTTGCATTGGTCTATACTTCATTTATTATGCTAAATCATATCTTGTAGTCCTTCGTCTTTCTTTTTGATTTTGTTTGTTTTGTTCAACCCTTGCTCATTTTATTTACTAGACATATGAGGTTGTAACATGGTTATTGGGACTTTTTAAATCTTGAAGTCTATGGTGGTTGATGGAAATAATAATGGAAAAAGCATAACAGTAAACTACATTCAAAATATTTCCCTTAGTTTTAAGGTCTTTGCATTATTTACTTCTTCCTCCTTTAAATCAATTTTTTAAAGATCTTTTTATGATATCATTTGTTTTTCATAAATGAATGTTTTAGTTGCTTAACATTTTCCGTTTGATTATTTGCTTAAGATGATATGATGTTTCTTCTATTTAACAATTTGCTTTATTTGTTAGTTTTTTCTTTGAATTTTTGTATTTTTTGTATTTTTCCTTTTCTCTGTTTTTTTCCTTTCTACTCTTTTACTTTGCATTAGTATATTCCTCACTTATTCTGTAAAATTATTAAGTCTGGCCCTTCGAACAATATCCTGGTAATGCTTCATTTAATAAATGCATGCACGTTTTATTTACTGCAAATATGAGATTTTAACATTGGCATATTTTCTTTTTAAATAATGAAATCTCATGGAAATTGCCTTGGTAGATTGAAGAAAAAACATAAATGAGAATTTTAGCGTTTTTAATTATGTATTTCATATGTTTGATTGAGAAATTTTAGTAAGCTCGTAAAAATTGGATCTCTTAGTAACATATTTTTTAGCTTAATCATCTAGGTTGTTTGATTGCTGAAAAAATTGAGGGAATGATTGTAAGACTAGGTTTCCTTATTGATACATTTCATTTAGGTTGTAGCTATATGGTCTAATGTATCATACTCTGTTTTCTGATATAACCATCATTTCAAGAGGATTTTGTTTCTCACAATGAATATTTCTACTGAAAGAAGAAAAATGTTTTTATGATTGACAATCCACTTATTATTAGTAAACATGTTTAAATAGAGGTTTGATTAATTTTTAACTTCCCACTTTATGTTTTTTTTGGGGTGGGGGATCAGCTTTACTTGAGGAAAGGAAAGCTTAATTTTACCTTTTAATAGATCATAATCAATTATTTTGATAGTTTCAGGTACATTTGCTTTTTGAAGTTGCCTTTGTATACCACTGTTCATTATTTTGCAGCTTACGTACTATTTTACGTCATTGTTAAGATAATGACTCAATCCTCCTCCCAAATTTCATTATTCAAGTTTTTGCATAATAGGAGATGTATTTTCTGTCTGTATTTTTTTTCATTGTCTAATTGCTACTCACTTTTCTTGAAATTGCACCAATACAATTATCATATAACATTTTTACTTGCTTTCAATAATAGGTAATAGCCCCCACCAAAACCTTGGGAGCGAGCAGGGTCTTCTTCTGGTCATGCACCTTTTAACCCCCGTCTTCTGGTAGCACTAGTGATGTAGTTGAGGCCTCTTGAACAGCAAGACCTGGTGAAATTGTTAATACAGCGGATGTAAATACGACTATTAACAGAAATGGTCTTGGGAGAGCATTACCTACAAGGCCCTGGGAACAGCAAACATATACCAACAACACATATGGAGGTATTCCTTCTTGTTATTTTCTGATTTGCATTATCTGCATATTATAATTTACAATATTACAATTTACAATATTGTTTAAGTTGCTCCTTTTTCACCAACAGTTTAGTTGTCCTTCCATGTTAGGCTCCATACACTTTTCAAATATCATGCAATCAGATTTTTATTCGTAATCGCAAAACATCTATATGTTGTCACAGATTCACATCTAATTTTCTTCATCTAGATGAACATTTTATCAACTATATATCAAACATTATTTTGGATAACATACATATGGGTATGGGTTGTCCTCCATATGGCGATCAGGATCCAAACAATCCTTTTGGTGCTCCATCATCTCCACCAGGATTTTGGGTTTCTTTCCTGCGAGTGGTAAGTGAAGCTGGTTAATTTTTCTATCGTCTCTCTATATGCATCGTGGATGTAAAGATTTTTTTAGAGCGATCAATTCATTTTGTCTGCCGACTTCAATGCAGTATTCTTTGTTTGTAAGGAGTTGTATATTTAGATAACAACTGGAATTTTGTAAGTAGGGTTGTCTTCGATTCTGATTAAACATTTTTGCTGGTTGTTGTAATTGGCTCTAGGAGGATATAAAGATTTAAGTGGTCCTGTATATCATTCATGATTGCAATCTTCATTATTTTGATGGGCTACTTTAACCTCTTAACACTTTTACAGAGTGGGGAAATTTATATTTACATTCTCTGAGAAAGCTTGGAAAGTCTCGTAATTTGGGGCTTGTGGGATCAAATTTTTCTTAAAGAATTGACATATGAATTCAACTACACCTTTAGTTAGAAATTTCTCCTTGAGATTATGTGCTTAGTGATTATCTCAAGCATTATAAACAAGATTGTTGTTCCCTTGTTATTCTTTATTCAAGCATTATACTTTCTCTGTTTATATCAGGAGTCCATCTACAAGCCTGTAACTTAAACGTCCAGATCAAGTACTTGGGCTCATTTAAAGCCCCACAGGTGTATAAGCTCATTCATGAAAACAATAGTCTAGATTGTGAAGTTATCAAGTCCATTATCTATGATATACTTTAGAAGGTTTCTGTTTGATAATTCCCTTTTCTCTTCTACATTTTCTTAATTTCTTTTGGTGGGTTAAATACAGGTAAGAATTAAAGCAGATCCAGAGAGACGAGAGAGATTGTGCATAATGAGTTGCCTCAGGGGACCTGCACTAACATGAGTATGATCTGAATAGCTTTTTGTTATAACTTGGTAGATCATCGACTATGTATGTCCACAAAGTTAAAGGAGTTTATCAAGGAACAATTAATTAGCATTCCTACTGACTTCTCGGGCACCTCCACCGATTGCCTCAACAAGCTCGCCAACAAGTTCACCGATAGCTCCCTCATATCACGGGGCTATGCTTCTTTGGTTTTCTTTGACTTACAGGAGGTATTTATTAAAGATTTATGCAAGACACACTTGTAAAAACTTGTTATACAACTGGCCATCCATCTATTCCTCGAGTCAAAAGGTGGGAAAGGAAAGATACAACGAAAGGGCTAGCGGGATTACAGGTGAGCTTGTATGTGATCGGCTTGTTAGCATTAGCTATAGATTTCTGAGGGGTTGGTTGGATGAAGATTTGAATTATTATTTTTCTGCACAATCACATTGTACCTTAGATAGTCAGGTGTCGTTTTACCTTTAGTTTTGCTCCTTTCTTTTGTTTATAGCAAGGTTTCACGGAATTGGTTTCTGTAATATGCATAGGTTGTGAACAGTGAAGGAAAGTGATTGAGAGAGCATTTGTTTGTTAGTCTACATTTTTAAACAGGTGGTTCTTATTGAAAATAAATTGTGAATAGGGATGTATTATTGGGATGTATTTTGAATGGTATTATTGGGATGTATTTTGAATGGTTGATACATTTTGGCTTTAAATTTAAATGAGAATTTAGACCTTTTAGCTATATATTATGGCATTAGCATATAGCAACAATTTTTTATACATTTAGCAACAAATTTTCGTTGCTAATAGCATTAAAAATATAATATTTGGCAACGAAAAATTAACCTAATAACGGAGAGGATATTGTTGCTAATACTAAAATAAAAGGCAACATTTTTTATCGTTGCAAATCATATCAACTTTCGTTGCATATATAAAGAAACGACAACATATAATGTCGTTGTTAATCGACGACTTTCGTTGCTATTGAAAAATAACCAGCAACAAACATTTTTGTTGCTGATTCAGCATAATGTCGTTGTCAAATAATATAATCAGCAACGAAAATCGTTGCTAAAAAGTTTACATTCCGCAACGAAAGTAAGCTTAGACAATAATTTTCATAATTTATTGCAACGAAAAATGTCGTTTCAAAATGGTGTCAATTGTAACGAAAATGCATTGTCGTTGCAAAAAAAAGAGTTCATTTCGTTGCCAATTAGCATGTTTTTACAACGAAATGGGGTTTTTAGCAACGACATTTTAATTATTCTGCAACAATATATTTTGTTGCTAAAGGATCGATGTCTCTGTACGAAAGCCAAATTTCGTTGCAAAATGTATTACTTTTGGCAACGAAAAAAATACGTTCGTTGCGGAACAATTAGCAATGCTCATTGCACAACGAAAGATGCAACGACAGTAAAGTCGTTGCCAAAACCCTTTAGCAACGAAATTTGGCACCTTTAGCAACGAAAATCGTTTGTTGCTGAAGCCCCATTTTTTTGTAGTGTGACCAACTCTAGCTAGCCATGTGGTCTAGTAATAGCCTTTAATCAATAAAAATCTGAAAGACATGATCAACCATAAGAATTACACCATATTATATAAGATCAAAAAGAGAGAAAGGTTACTAACTTGCTCATTTATACACCAACACTCAACCGAGACTCTCTTAACTTAAAACATCCAAAATTCTATTTCTAGACCAGTCCCTAATAAAGTCCCAAGTCCACCCACAATAGATCAAGAAGTCAGATTCAAGATTTTGTTCATAAGAGGTATAAACCTAAACCTAGAAATTTAATCCTTAAAGTCATGTTAGATGTTATGATTAAATGTTTAAATATGTTATTTGTAGTGTCTTTTAATGATCTGGGTTGCTAAATAGTGGATCCATAACATTTATATGCTCGAATTTAAGTTTTTACAAAATCTGGGAAATTTTCAAAAGTGGTCTGACAACCGAATGTCAAACCACATAAATCTTTATCTGGTTATCATTTTTGTGTTTTACATGTTTAAACTTGTAGTATGATATGATATCTTTAATCTATAACTGGAATCATGGTCATTCGATGTCCAGATTACAAGATATTGTTGGTCAAAGTCGGTTGACCGACCATGACCAAGTGATTTCTGGGTAACCCATAAATCCTTTAACTGTGTCTGACAAGATTTTCAAAGACTAATAACTGTCAAGTTTTATGTGTTTTAATGATGTTTTTGTATCTATGTTATAACCTGCTATGTGGGCTTTAGATCTGTGCCTTTATATCACTTAGATAACAAATAGAATGAAACTAATCTATGGTCAAAGTAGCCTGGACGAGCACGAACTCAGTTTTCTGGGTTACCCAGAAAACTGATGAACGTTGTCTCTGACAAGGTTTGACCGTGTGATATCTTATGAATCTGATGTTGTTTGACTTAACCTGATGAATGATATATGTACTATGACATGAGGACTACAACCCTGACCCATTAAAACACTTTAACAATTAACAGAACTCGAAGAAAATTAAGCCTCAAATCGCTACTGAAAGTATTTGGGTTTCTGGGTAACCCAGAAAACCCAGGAAGCTCTGACAATGAGTGTTATGGGCTAGATCTCCTTGTTGTGATGTGTTATGACTTAGACGATAGTTGGATCTTGTAGTGTTACAACAATACTACATTGTTAGTGTCTTAGTTAGTTCAGATCATGTTTATACAAAGAATAAGAGGTGGTCAAACATGATACCTTCATCATTGTCTGTTAGTGTTCTTGAGCCTCAAGAACACCTAAGGCGACACTGTCGCTAAAGGCTATAGCGACAGATTTATTAAATTTAATTATATTAATTTCTAAAAATTATTTAAAAATAGAAAATAAATTCACTACAAAAAATGGGGCTTCAGCAACAACCGATTTTCGTTGCTAAAAGTGTCAAATTTCGTTGCAAAAGGGTTTTGGCAATGACTTTATTGTCGTTGCATCTTTCGTTGCGCAATGAGCATTGCTAATTGTTCCGCAATGAACGTTTTTTTTCGTTGCCAAAAGTAATACATTTTGCAAAGAAATTTGGCTTTCGTACAGAGACATCGATCCTTTAGCGACAAAATGTATTGTTATAGAATAATTAAAATTTCGTTGCTAAAAACCCCATTTCGTTGCAAAAAGCCTACTAATTGGCAACGAAATGAACTCTCTTTTTTTTGCAACGACCATGCATTTTTGTTGCTTTGTTGCATTAAATTATGAAAATTATTGCCTAAGCTTGCTTTCGTTGCGGAATGTAAACGTTTTAGCAACGATTTTCGTTGCCGGTTATATTATTTGGCAACGACATTATGCTGAATCAGCAATGAAAATGTTTGTTGCTGGTTATTTTTCACTAGCAACTAAAGTCATCGATTAGCAACGACATTATATGTTGTCGTTTCTTTATATGCGCAACGAAAGTTGGTATGATTTGCAATGATAAAAAATGTTACCTTTTATTTTAATATTAGCAACAATATCCTCTCCGTTGTTATTAGGTTAATTTTTCGTTACCAAATATTATATTTTTAATGCCATTAGCAACGAAAATTTGTTGCTAAATGTATAAAAAATTGTTGCTATATTAAAACTTGTTCAATGCTTTGGTAACGAATTATATTGTTGCGAAATCAAATTTTGACATTCTTTTTGTGTACCTGGCTAGCTCAATGTCCCCATAGCAAATAATAGCAAAAATACAAAAAACTAAAATATTATTAACATAATAAAATCATCCACTACATAATCATTTATTATCTTTACAATTAACCATCTAAGGCTACCACAGTTCTTCAATCAAAGTATATATCTACATATATAGAGAGAGTACAGTTCATAATTTCATCCCTTGTCTTCCGTAAACGTAGCACGAAAATTTGATACCCAGTATTGTAAGGCATGTCATAGAAGCAGTCTTCCTGCACATATTTAAAAATAATAGCAAAGTCAGGAAAATGAAGCAAATAGGTCGACTAAACCTCAAATTAGAACAAGATACCAACTAAACCTCAAATTTACATCATTTTTACTAACCAAGTTATGAGCTTTATCAAATATAAGTACACTGTTGTTCTACTTGATGCTCAAATATAAGTACATTGTTAATCTTTCAACATGAATGAACAAGGACCTGAACGGACATAATTATGCTTATATGTGAAATCAAGGTCATAATTAAAGTTTAACTTCAATCTCCTGTATACAAATTCAAGGCCTCATGCCAGTAAACATTAATATACACGTGCATTAGTTATAAGTAATACAACTATCATTCAAAAGCAATAATGAATGATAGTATACAAAAATGAAACCTTTTAGACTCAACTAGTTTTAAAATGTAGCAGATTAGCAGTAATGTCCCAACAAGAACAAATGAGCATACGACGAACTTGAAACCTAAAGGAACATGCAACAAATGTAGTTCGATATTAAGGCTTACAAGTATAATTTTTATTTCATCCATTTCCCTTTGAATCTTCAAAAGTTTGGCCGCCTCCACAAGATCGTGAATAGTTGAAAAGTAAAGAAAGGAAATGTGATTCAGTTTAACAAAAAAAAGACAACAATGGAGAACAATAACGCTATGGTTTTTATCATTATTATTTATAACAGTAATAAAGAAACTTAATATTCCTTCTGCAATTTGTTACTTAAACATTTCTCAAATGAAACCAACTCCTATTGAGTACCAGTTCAGGGTATTTGACACACACACAAAAAGTTTTAATAGAAAAGAAAAAAATTATGGGCTTTCATGAGATGCCTTTTCAATTACTCACCTTGATTGCAGTACTACTTTTAGCAGCAAGAGCAGAAGTGACAGCTCATTCTGTTACACCATCTGATCTGGCCAAGCCCGACTATCAATCCACCTGTGGAGATCTTAAATTTTATTCTACAGTGTGAGGGACTAAAGAGGAAAAACTATCTAAACAATTAAGCATAAGACAATTGAGTGTATTAAAGATAGACCACAATTTTTTTCTTACCTAATTTTTTTGAAGATTTGAACAGAGCATGAAGCCATAATCTCATTGGCATGTGCACTTATAAAAGTATATCTATACAAAGAAAAAATAGTAATTTTGCATGAAATGTGTTAAAGAACAAAAGATGTCATGTCTGGACTAGTCAATGTATGGCACCTGAATAATAGAATCCATTGAGGAAAGATAATACAAAACATGGATTAGTCATGCAGCAGTCTGGACTAGGATTGGTCAGAGGGAAACTAAGGAAATATGTTTGCCTATAAAAATTCCTTTAATCAAGTTATCTCCAAAGAAAACATGGGAATGCTTCATTGGAGCATCTGTATAATCTCCGCGTTTGTGGTGAGCATCTTATTAGTTTCTTGATGACATTGAACTTTGTCGTTGATATATTTATTGAATGTTGAATACATTCATCTGTTAACTAAGTCCAAAGAAATAAGCAACAATATCATTGATTACAATAAGTGATGCTGGAAGAAGGAGCCTGCGTCATAGCTAAACTGTTTGAACTTCTTTCCTCATCTTGTACTTGAATGTCAAAGTAGAATGATCACAATTCTAGTAAGTATTTAATGTATAATACTTTTAGATACCAACTCAGGAAAAAGTTAAAATCACCGAGTTAAAATTCCAAATATAGAGCAATAAGATTCCACAGAGATCCCAGACAAAGTTAACTTATAATTGCAACTACTTGTGGATGATGGAAGGAATAAGATTTGACAAATAATTCTTCACTTGTGAGCCAAAAAATTCTGTTAAACATAATACCTATTAATGTGCGATGCATTAAATAAAACAAAAGAAAAATAAATCAGAAAAACATTATAGAGGAGAGGATTTACTTATCATAGTACAAGTCATTCCTTGAGCAATATGCAACAGATGCCATGTCTCATTAGGCAACAGTGACCTTTCCTGCAACTGCAATCACACAAATTGAACTAGTTGGGTTCCCTTAAGCTAGTTTCACAATTCATTTTTACTTGTACTGTGTTCATGAAGATAAAAGAGGTCCACGGATATAAACCGAGAAAGTTCGTTAACAAACCTCAAACATTTCATATAGATAAATATGTTATTATATATATATATATATATATATATATATATATATATATATATGTTAATGATAATATATTGTTCTATAAGCAAAATAGTAAATTCATTAAACTGAAAATACTACCATATCAAGTTCACATGATAGTGCATATTAAAAATTCTCAATTTAATAAGCACCGTGTGTAAAGGAAAATATTACCGCAGACAGGAAGCTTTAAATGCCAACAAATTATATAATAATGAATGCCTGATAGTTCAGTAAAAGGTCAAACTAATAGGTTCTGAAGATTTTAAACCTGATAATTTTGACTAACCTCCACATAAATAAGGCTCAACTCGAATAATTTTTTGTCTTTCAGTTAGTGACATTTCCTCAAACACCTTGAATGCATAACAGTTTATATCCATCCTAATGGGTTATGTATACATGAACCCCCAATCAATTAAACAGAAATTGCTTAGAACGACTGACATTGCATAAAACTACTACCACAAAAGTCCATTAAAACCATCAATCTTGAGATATAATTCAAACGAATTCTAGCTAAGCACTTCTAATACAAAAAATATTCATAACGAAAAAGTATGTTAAACAACCTAAGAATCCAAATTTGAGAATAGATTTAGACTACTTACAAATAGATAAGAATCGAGAATCTCATGGGAAGAAGTTGTAGCAGAGGGACACCATGATTATAGAAGAGGGAGAAACCACGAGTACGAAATTCAGTAAATCAAACCACTAACACCCAATTACAATGAAATTAAGACATGTATTCGGTATATACACATTAAAATTTCAATATATAGAGAAAGTGGAATACCTTGTGTACATCAGCTGTTGGTTCTATAACAATTTAACGATTTGGAGGGGATTTTTGTCATTAATCGCCATTTCTCGCTGTGCTTTGTTTTTGTTTCCACCTCAGAGATTGATTGATTTGGGGGAGATTTTGGGTCTAGTGATAGGGGAGAGAAGATTTTGGAAATTTGGTGTAGAAAAAAATTGAAAAGCCCTCCTAGCTGCTTGCTGCTTGTTTTTCTTTTATTTTCTATTTTAATAGCTTCCCACTCTTTTTGAATGACTAATTTTTTTTCAAAATATTTTAAATTTATTTAATTTTAAATTAATAATGTAGTTAATATTTCTAAACATTTAGAAAAAAATAAAAATAAAATTATTATTCAGATAAATATATTACTTTGTATTTACAATTTAAAATTTAAGATGTCATAAATTAGCAAATAGCAAACTCAATAAAACTCTTTTTGTAGAACCGATGAGTAATATTTTAGTATTTTTAAAGGAAATATTTTTCACAATTAATTCTAAGAAATTTATTTTCTGCAAAATAGTGACTGATTTATTTCTTGCAAATAAAAACTCAATAATACTATGTAGCGAGTAATAATTCCTTCGTAGATAATATTATTTTTTTTTGTAAAATTTCACCGTAAAAATGGCAGCAACAACTATTTTTCTATCACCTCAATTTTGCGAAAGTAAAAAATAAATTGTAAAGAATGTTTGTTTTGCTAATAACTATATTATTATTGATTTTTTTTCTTTTTATTATTCTCTCGCTAGAACATTATCATTTTCTTGGTAATGATAATTGTATAAAATGATACGATATACTAAAATTTGGCGTCATAATTTTTATTGTACCAATCTATTAGACTAATATAGTTTACTATTTTTAGGGGTATACATTCTCATTTTAATATTTCCAAAATTGTAATTGAAACTCTTTTTTTAAAGGAATCATAATTACTTATAGAGTTTATGAATAATTATATAATGATGTAATTATTTGGAGATTTATTATTTTCATAAATTTTAAAAATAATCTTATATTCAAGTTTTAAAATATCTCAAATCAATCGTCAAAACTCAATAATAATCTTATAATTTGGAATAAAGATATATGATACATGCTTAACTATTCAAAAGTCAAGATTAATATTATAATTTGGAATAAAGATATATTATAAATTATCTAAAAAGTACTCCTCATTTGGAGATTTATTATTTTTCATAAATTTTAAAAATAATCTTATATTAAAGTTTAAAATATCTCAAATTAATTGTCAAAAGTTAATAATATCTTACATTAATAGTCTTGAATTTATAATCTCGTGAATTATAATAATTCATAAATTACAAACAAACTTGGTTGAAAGACCCTATTATTTTCTTTTTTTTGCAAGAATTTTCGCCCAAATATATATTGTGTGGGTATTGAAATACGTATGATGTAATATATATATATATATATATATATATATATATATATATATATATATATATATATATATATATATAAGTGTATATGTTATGAAATAAGGAATTAACATGTATTGTGAGTAAGACTGTAAAATGAGCAAACAGTTCAGGCTCGATTCATACTCGCTCGATAAAAAGTTTGATTCGAGTTCAAACTGCTCAGGCTCAATTTGATATCGTGCTCGACTCTGTAGCTAAATGAGCCTTAATCAAATCTTATTTTATATTCCCTCCATCCCATTATATCTGACGTTTTAGAGTATTTTTTTCTTCCCAAAATATTTGACGTTTTACAATACCAAGAATATTTTGCCTATTTGTTTTTCTTCTCTACCCTTCCTTTTCCACCACCATTAATGGCTATTTAATGATGTCGTTCACTTTCTCTCTCCTTTTTCTCTCCTTACCAAATCTATGGGCTTTAGAAAGTGAATGGGATGGATTTAATGCTGTCGTTCACTTCCTTCTCACTTTATGCCGTTTCCGTCGATCTCGCCTTTAAAAGTTCATACCTTACCAAATCCATCCCATTCACTTTAGAAAGCATAATCTGTCGATCACTTCCTTCTCCTAACCAAATCCGTTGATCAGTGCTTCAAATTTAGAAAGCATAAAGTTGTCATCGCCGGTTAATGGAGTCGCCACTGGCGGAGATTTCGTTGGAGTGGTAGCGGGCACGGTGGGGTATAAAGACAGAGGAGTATAGTATAAGAGATTCCTGCATCTTTATTTTAGTTTTAATATTAGATCTGACTACCATAATTTTAATATTAGATCTCCGTCAGAATATTAGATCTTGACCAGATCCGGCCGATGAAGAGATGAAGAAGAAGATGACAGAGTGCAGGATGAGATAAATGGTGGCTGTTCATGGATCAATTATCACCTATGCTGACATAGTATTCTTCTTCAGGTGATAGAGAGATGAAGATGACGACGGAGCGCAACAGATCTGGTCGCCAGAGCATAGGATGAGATAAAGTATTAATTAAGGGTAAAATAGTAAAATTGCATCTATTCTTAATCTGTGTGAAAATATGTAGAACGTCATATATAATGGGATGGAGGGAGTACTTAGATAAATTTTATACTTAATATTCGGCTCGACTCGGTTTATTTAAATCCTTAATTCTAAGTATTTAAATTATTAAGCATGAGTGGAGACTATTTAGGCATCATTGAGGATACTAAGCTAAGCCATTATCTGATAAGGGAAAGCTAAACCAAGAATAACTTCCCTGCTTATCTTCATTCCATGTCCATCCATTCCAAACCATTTCCTCCTAACCTCTCCTACTCACATGCTACCTACATCAAAGTTCTACCAACTTTTTCTAAAAATCCATCTCTGTGTACTCTCTTAAGTCGATTGAAGGAAAATTGAGGGGGTGACTAATGAAGAAGCCTTGAAGCAAAGTGTTTGGGTTTATTAAATTTCAAATCGACTCGTCTCACAGAGTCACGGGTATGCATTTTGTTAATTTTAAATCCTCCATCACGTTTTCTCTCTCCATACTCTATCACCGTCAATTTGAAGCAAAAAAAATTGGGGGTGATCATGGATAAATTTTGAAGCAAACTAGTTTGGGTTCAATTAATTTCAAGTTGAATCCTCTAACGTGTATATCTTTGTTAATTAAAGTGTTAATTAGCATATCAAAGTTATACTGATTTAAAACACCATTCCTTACTTATTCTTGTGGACAAAGGCAAAACTATACAGCTTAAATAACTCTTTTGAAAGTCTTATTTTGGAGGAAGGGATTCCCATAACTCAATGGTCGTGGCACTTTCGTTAGAAAATTTAACCAAATACATTTGTTGGCCATGATATTTCATTTATTATCAACGATCGGTTCAGCCCACTCATTTAATTAAATTTTTGGGTCATTTTATTGGGCTTGGCCATTTGGACCGGGTCAGTGGATTTTCTTGATCAGATCTTGATATACTTGGGCCTAATTATTGGTCCGACCCACTATATAATTAAACATCTATCTTTGACCAGTAATGATGAAAAAGATATAGTTGTTGACCGAGAGTCTGCAGATCATTAATGTGGATGAGATTATAGTCGGCCGGTGGGATAAACAGTTCAGAAAAAGGTGGCAACCTGCATGCAGTCGGCAGAGGTCACCTGCAGTGGGAAATTGTGTCTGACGGTAGTGGGTGACACGATAAAACGGGCTTGTGAGTATATCATAGCAAGGAAGTCATCCAAATAAAGGTACCTGATAATTTTATCTCTCTCAATATACTAGATTTTATTATCCTCTATTGTTAACCTTGTGATTGTCTCAGACCGACTCTCACGCTCGAAGTTATCCCCACTCGGTGGCCGAAGTCAAGCTTTTTAGTGTTGATCGTGTTTATTGTGCAGGATCAGGATGTCTTACGTGATTTGGACGTGGCAGAAGATCTTGGTGTTAACATTGGTGCTAGAAGGAGGGCTGTGTTCTAGTGTTCTTGAGATCTCATCACAAGTTCCCATTTGTTCTACTTCGAAAGATGGTGAGAAGTAGAGATAATACACCGGAGGGACAGCCGGAGGCTGTAAGTTCATCCTTGCCTCGTGTTTCAGTTAAGGATCATCTGGGTCCTTCCAAAAGTGCTTATGAGAGTACGGCTTCCAAGCATGATTCAGGGGGTTCTCGTTCGAGAGCCCATGGTGAAGCCCGAAGAAGATTGAACTTTGTTGCTGATAAGGAGCGTGACCATGGCTGAAAGCGGGTGGAAGGTTCACCGCCTAGGACACATCACCGAAGTAGTCGAGATGACAAAGCTGCCAAGTTGGCAAGGATGGTAGAGGAAGTGGATAAAGCTTTCGATGTTCTTCTAAAGCAACGAGAAGATATAGCCGAACAGATGCTTCGGATTGCAGGGTTGAGGGACGAGGCATCTAGTCATGTTCAATCCGAGAGGCGTAGTAGGTCTAAGGATGTACAGCAGCGAGTCGGAAAGGAGTCAGAGCATTCTATTCGTGTCTCTCGAGGACGACCTCAGGAGCGAAGGAGATCAAGGAGCAGAACCCTTGAGGTGTCGAAGAAAGCACTTCTGGTTATTGATTCTCAAGGTCGTGATTGAGGCAGACAGAGGAGCCGGTCAAGAGAGCATATACCTGAGAATAGAAGGAGAGAGCACCAGCGTGAATATTCTCATCGTGATGACATGGCCACATGCCGAAGTAGATCCAGAAGTCCATCAAAGGCAATGGGGTCTGATAGAGGAGGTCGGTTCACTCAGAAGAAGAAAATATCTCCAGAGAAAGAAGTCTCCTCGAAACTGGAAGGTGTGGATTTCTTGGTGAAGGAGTTGATGGAGCTTCAGAAACAGTTGGCTGAAGTTCAGCAGGTGAAAGACACTCCGGGAAAGAAGGCGTCTCCTTTTTCCTCGGATATTCTTAAGGAGAAGGCGGATACCACCAAGAAGTTGCCTCATATGGAGAGTTATGATGGATCAGGGGATCCTTACGACCATAGTCAGGCGTTTGATAGGTTGATGGACTATTATGATTGCACTGATGCTGCCAAGTGTCACACGTTTGTCACAACGTTGAGGAAGGATGCAAGGCAGTGGATGGGGACTTTGCCCGCTGATTCAGTCTCGTCGTGGTTCGAGCTGTGTGACAAGTTTCACGCTCGTTTTGGGAGCAATCAAATGAGGGGGAAAGCCTACGGGTTCTTTGGCTCAAGTTCGGCAGTTTTCTAATGAGTCTTTGGGTTTATATGTGAAGCGGTTCAGGGAAGCCGTTGGCCAGGTTTCCGATCTCAATGATCTTCAGGCTATAGGTTTATTTCAGAACGAGTTAGATCTGGTGAAGTCAGAGAAGCTGGTGAAGAAGCTGATGTTTCACCATCTGAAGAGCTTGGCCGAAGCCTTTGATAAAGCCGAAGGCTATATTGTAGTGGAGGAGGCTATGAATAGCCTGAAATGTCCTTCTTCGGACCGCATGAAGGAGATAGATACTTCTAAGGCTGAGGGCAATCAGAAGAAGGTTAGAGGGAATAATGATCGGCCAGAGGGCAGCTCAAAGAAGTACATCAACACATGGCGACAGGGAAGTAATTGCCCACATGCTCCTACCCAGAAGGTGAACAAGGTTTACACCAAACTGAACACGGATAGGTCGGTGATATTGGATCAGATCAGGAACCAGCCGTTCTTTGAACCACCTCGTGATAATTTTAAGCCAGGACAGGGTAATGCTTGAAAATTTTGTGGCTATCATCAAGCTGTAGGTCACGATATAAATGAATGATGTAATCTGAAGGACTTTGTGGAGAGGAAGGTTCAGAGCGGTATGTTGGTTCAATATGTGGTCGGAAGGGATCATCAGCAGGAACAGCAGAATGCAGATCGGACTGTTCAAGCGGTTCAAACGGTTCCACCTGTGCAACCTGCTCCAAATCAGCCGCCAAGGCACGTCGTTGATGTAATAACCGGTGGGACGACAGGCAAGTTGGTAGGGAAGAAGAGAAGGGGGTATCTGGATTCGGTCATGTCTGTGGCGAGTGTTCTCCCGAAGGTTGATAGATCATTTCCAGGGACAATTATATCTTTTACCGTCGCAGATTATCCTTCGAAGCCCATCAAACCTCATGAAGGAGCACTGGTGATCACAACACAAGTGGTTTCGGTAGATATGAAGTGGATGATGATATACAACGGGTCTTCCGTGGATATTATGTATGCCCATGCTTATCAGAGGATGCATCTTGATGGGCGAAAGATGGAGGTGGGGCAGGAGGCACCTTTGTATGGCTTCAGCAATGATCTGGTTAAAGTGGCAGGAACTATTGAGCTACCAGTCATCTTCGGTACTGCTCCACAACAGGTAGAAATAATGTGTAAATTCTATGTTGTGAATGTAGATTCGGCCTACAATGCCATATTGGGATGACCTACTTTGACATCCCTACAAGCAGTGACTTCCATTCCTCATTTCAAGATCAAGTTCCCAATGGCACATGGAGTCGGAGAGGTAGCAGGGGACTTGGATCTGGCCAGACGATGTTATCGGAATGTTGTGATAGCTTTGGGAGTAGGGGTCAGCAAGCAAAAATAGACCATGGCAATAGAAAGTGAGCCATTTACTGAAATCAGTTCGGAGCCATTGGTTATGCCTGCAGGAGAGACGGATGAGATCGAGCTGGTTCTTGGGAAAAAGGACAAAATAGTGAAGATAGGTTCGGGTCTGCCGGAACCCCTTCGGACAAACCTTATGGAACTTCTTCGCTGTTATGTGAATATTTTTGCATGGGAGCCTTAGGACATGCCGGGAGTCAGCCGAAAGATTGCCGAGCACCGGTTGGACGTAGATCCTTCAAAGAAGCCAGTTCGGCAGAAAAGGCGTATTTTTACACCTGAGCGTCAGAGAATCATTGATGAAGAGATTGCAAAACTGATAGCTGCTGACTTCATCTTTGAAATAGATTACCCGGAGTGGATGGCCAATGTGGTGTTGGTGCAGAAGCAGAATGGAAAGTGGCGTGTATGCATCGACTACACGGACCTGAACAAAGCTTGCCCGAAGAACTTCTATCCTCTACCTCATATTGATCAACTTATCGATGCGACTTCGGGGTATGTACTACTAAGCTTTATAGATGTTTTTTCAGGTTATCATCAAATTTCTATGTGCAAAGAGGATATTCTGAAGACAACTTTCATCACGCACCGTTCGGTGTGCGCTTATAAGAAGATGACATTTGGCTTAATCAATGCTGGAGCCACTTATCAAAGAATGAAACTTTATATTTCAAAAGCAACTAGGAAGGAATATGGAGGTATATATGGATGACATGATAGTGAAAAGCATGATCATTCAGAAGCACTTGGATGATCTTGAGGAATGCTTTCAGACGGTTCATCATCACAAATTAAGGCTTCATCCCACCAAATGCACCTTTGGACTCGGTGCAGGGAAATTCTTGGGTTATTTAGTCAGTCAGAGAGGCATTGAGGCCAATCCAGAGAAGATCCAGGCTATTCTGAACATGAAGACTCCTCAGTCATTCAAAGATATTCAGCGTCTGACAGGGAGGATTGCAGCTTTGAGGAGGTTCATGTCCAAGTCGGCAGAGAGGTGTTTGTCGTTCTTTAGCACGTTGAAAGGACAAAAGAATGCCAAGACGTTCCAATGGACTTCAGAATGTGAAGACGCTTTCCAAGGCATAAAGACGTATTTGTCTTTGGCACCTTTGCTGAACCACTGTACTTGTATCTGGCAGCTAGTTTGTTGGCGGTGGGAGCAGTGCTGGTTCGAGAAGTTGGGGGGAAGCAGCATCCAGTGTACTATGTTAGTCATTTTCTAAGGGATGCTGAAACCAGGTATCCGAATATTGAAAAATTTGCCTTTGCTTTGATAATAGCCAGTCGAAAGCTTAGGCAATATTTTCAAGGTCGGCTCCTGGTCGTTTACACGGATCAACCGCTGAAGAAGGTGATGAGCGAACCAGAAGTTTTGGGGAGATTGGCTGCATGGACAATGGAATTGTCCCAATTTTTCATCGAATTTAATCCCCGAACAGCTATAAAGGGGAAAGCCTTGGCTGATTTTATGGTGGAGTGTTCATTTTTTGAAGCTGATGAAGAGTTGTCAGAGGCTAAAGTGTCCGACCGAGCAGTTGCAATTCTTCAGCACAACCAGAGTTCATGGACGCTGTATGCAGATGGGTCTTCTACTACGGACGCCAGTGAAGCAGGAATTATCTTGACAAGTCCGGAGGGATTCAAAGTGCAGCAGGCTATCATATTTGGGTTTAGAGCAACGAACAACGAGGCAGAGTACGAAGCTGTGTTGACAGGAGTTCGACTGGCAAAGAGTCTCGAAGTTCAAAAGTTGATCATCTACAGTGACTCTCAGTTGGTCGTCAAGCAGGTTTCAGGGGTGTATGAAGCTCGAGGTTCAAGGATGATCAGTACTTGGCAGAGTTGAAAGATCGGCTTCAGTATTTTCTTTCCTACGAATTTCAGGGTGTCGAGCGTAATGACAATTCTATCGCCGATGCCTTATCGAAGTTGGCTACTATATATGCCAACAATTTTGATGGGTCGGTTAATTGGAGGTTCTGCAGCAGCCGAGTATCCAGCATGAAGTTGTGATGTGCATTGAATGTTCTAACTGTTGGATGACTCCATACATAGAGTATCTAGCAGATGGCGTCCTTCCTTTGGATCAGATGTTGGCCAAGAAGATCAAGTATAAGAGCACCAATTTTGTTCTCATTGATGGGGACCTTTATCGAAGGGCTTTTTCGTAACCATTGTTGAAGTGTTTGGTTCCATCTGAGGCCGAATATGCTTTTCGGGAGGTTCACGAGGGCATCTGTGGTGACCATATGGCTACTAAGTCATTAGCCTACAAAGTACTCCGACAGGGGTACTACTGGCCTACTATCTTCAAGGAAGCTATAGAGTACATGAAGAAGTGTGAGAAGTGTCAACTCAATAGTCCAATCCCGCATCAGCCACCAGAAGAGCAATACTCGATCTTATCTCCTATACCCTTTACTGTCTGGGGGGTAGATATACTGGATCCATTGCCGAAAGCTAAGGGTCAGGTCAGTTTTGTTATAGTCGCTATTGATTATATGACCAAATGGGTAGAAGTGAAGCCACTTAGGTTGATAACGGAACAAGAATGTTTAAAGTTCATGAAAGAGTCAGTAGTGTTTCGTTTTGGTATTCCTAAGGTGGTGATATCGGACAACGGACGCCAGTTTGTGGGATCGAAATTTGAAGGATTTTTGAAGGAGCTGGGAGTTCAGCACAGAAGGACTTCAATGGCTCATCCACAGTCGAACGGGCAGGTCGAGGTGACTAACAGAATGCTGCTGAACAGGATCAAGCGCAGACTGGATGAAGCTAAGGGGAGATGGCCTGAAGAGCTTCTTAGCGTGTTGTGGGCTTATCGGACTACTCCGAGGACCACTACAGAGGATTCACCTTTCAGACTGGCCTATGGTACTAATGCCTTAGTCCAAGTTAAGATTAGATCTCCAAGTCTTCAGGTTAGTCAGTTCAAGGAGATCTACAATGATGAAGGACTGAAAGCCAACATGGATCTATTGGAAGAAGTCAGAGAGACAGCTTTGATCAGATTGATAGCCTATTAGCGAAGAGTGGCTAAACATTACAATAAGGGGGTAAAACTTCGTAGATTTGAAGTGAGAGATTTTGTCCTTAGGGAAGTCGAAGCTTCTACACCTCAGAACTTGGGAAAGCTGATGTCAAACTGGGAAGGACCGTATAAAGTAGTTGAAGTTCTGAAGCCAGAAACTTATCAGTTAAGGGCATTGGACTGATCCGAGATCAAGAACACTTGGCATGCTGGTAGACTTCGGAAGTATTTTCAGTAGAGATCGAGTCAGTATCCCAGAAGTCTGTAAATGTTGGATCATCATCAATAAAAGATTCACTTTTTCACAATTGATCTTCTTCCTATTGGTCCTAAATTCACAATGGTGTAAGGAGGACGGGGTGGACTCGCTAACCATTCGATGGTAGCCTTTTTGGCAGGTGGTCCTTATGAATTTGTCAGGCCCTTCGTGGTAGGCAAACTTCATCAGTGTAAGGAGGACGGGGTGGACTCGCTGACCATTCGATGGTAGCCTTATCAGCATAAGTGTCCTCAGGGGTTTGTTATACCCTGCGTGGTAGACAAATTCCATAGTCCTTTTATGATTTGTTTTACCCCGAGTGGTAAACAAATGACCGAAGTAAGGAGGTTCGATTGGACTCGCTGACCATTCGATGGTAGCCTAATTGTTAGGTGTGTCCTATTGAATTTGTTCTACCCCGAGTGGTAAACAGCTGTCCTTATATATTTGTTCTACCCCGAGTGGTAAATAGATGTCCTTATATACTTGTTTCACCTTGAGTGGTAAACAAGATCCCGATGGTGCAAGGAGGATCAGCCGAATTCACCTTATGCCTAATCTGTCTCACACTTCGGAAATGATAAGTATGCATTATTTTATTTTGTTCAAGTGTTGAGTTCGGTTCTTTAAGTTCAGTTTATGTCATTTCTTAACTTAACTGTTATATGCCTTATCTGATTCACAATTTAAGTTAAGTTCAAAAACATCTTATTCAGTTTTCAAAGTTGATTGACACTGAATTATTGACAAGAAACAAAGTAAACAGAAGTCATGAGAAATGAAGCTGAAATTTCATTAATATGATAACTGTTCACACAAAAAGATAACATTTTTATACAAAAATCCTAACATAAGAAGGAAGCCACAACAAGTTCAGGCATTATCTTCGTCTTCAGAATCAAGCAAGGCTGGGTCTAGCTGGGCGGTAATTAACTTTTCCTTGCCCCGACCTTTGCAAACTTCATAACCCTCAGAATATACCTTCAGAACTTCTGCATTCAGCTCATCGGACATCCGGTATTCTTCTTGGATTTGTTTACGCAGTTCTTCGGTCAGAGGAGGGCCTAACTCCTCTAATGCCTTCAGTTTATCTTGAAGCTTGCGACGTCTGGCCAAGTGTCTTTCTTTATCATCTCGAGCCTTCTCCTGGAGTTCATCAACTCGTTTGACCAAACTCAGATTGGATGTAGCCAATTTTTCATTTTTGTCCTCAGAACCTCATTCTTTTCAACAAGATCAACGTTCATATTGGTCAGATCTTGTTGGCTGGCCTTAGTTGTCTTCAGCTCTTCTGTGAATGACTTCAGTTCTTCCTTGGACGATTTAAGCTCTTCCTTGGTCTGAGTTAAATCCTTTTGAAGGCATTCATTGTTGAAGAGAGCAATATCATAGTCATGTCTTGCCTTCGCCAAGGCAAACTGCAATATTGCATTCTCTTTTCTGATTGCTTCTTCTGCAGCTTCAGATTCAAGATGTTTAGGGCGTAAACGCCCAAAAATAGCATTGGCCTGCATATGTTCAGAATTATTTAATCAATCTCAGATATCTAACCTAAGCATGAAAAGGAGTATGAAGATTGGGGAAGATCTTTACCTGCGCTATATAGCTCATGCCTTCATCAAGTAGATCCCCAATCGAGCTGTTGCCAAATCGGTGATCGTCGGTTTCCCGAACGAAAGAATTGAAGAGCTAGAAGGGAAAGTTGGCATTAAATTGGGGCCATAAAGTTGGCGATGCCATTGCTTCATTTTGGAACTCGTAGGATGAAGGTCCTGGGGGAGTGGGTATGGGTTGATCATAAGGTGGTGATAGATCCATATATACATTCTCAAGAGATGGAGATCGAATTGGAGTAGGTTCTTGAGGTGGTGATGGAGCAGACGTTGAATTTGGGTGACTATCTGAGGGATGTTTTCTCTTTCGGGACAATGCTGGAATAGGTTCGACTTGCTCTTCATCATCAGAGACCTGTATCTCCACAGGGACTACAGGAGTTGGATCAGCTGAAGATGAAGGCACTCAAAGTTCATCGGTTATCAAAGGGGTGACTTTGCTTCTTAATTTTTTGACTCGAAGGAGTCGTTTCCGATCGTCTACGGGTAGATCGAGTAAACTCCCTCGGCCATAGGTTGGATTGGTAGTTGGTGCAGGTTCTGGGATAGTTTCAGTTTCTGGGATGGTTTCAGGTTCTATTGGTGTTGGTTTGGATCTAGGTTTTCGAATAGCTCTCTTTTTCCGGCGTGGTTGAAGGGATTTTTCCGGGGGAATGAGGTCATCGGCTTCTGGCTCGTCTATTTGAGGTTCAACGGTATGTGTTTCAAGGGTTGGATTGTCTTCGGGTGCAGCTTCTATAAGGGGAGTTTCTGCAGCTTTCGAAGATTTTCCAGACAGAAAATCTTTCAAGTCTTTCACATCCGAGGATGTTGGCTTAATCAAAGACACTGAAGAAGTCAGAAAGTCATATGTCAGAATCTGCATCACTTCACATTTCAAATAATTGCACAACAAAATAATTCAGAACTTACATTTGTGTTCATACAACCAGGCTTGCTTAGTAAGAAGCATATAATTCCATTCCTTTGACGGGAAGTTCTCGAATAGTTCTATCATTTCACTCACACGTTCTTCTGGGATGTCACCAAAGTCGGCAGAAACTACGTCATCAGTGGCCCAGTTCGGCAAGGAGGTAATCTCTGGTCCCTTAATGAAGAACCACCCTTTGTGCCATCCTTTGTTGCTAGATGGGGTGGAGACCAACGAGCGTCTGTCAAATTTCTCTCCTACCTTCGGAGATTGTTTACCCAGAACCTTAAACCCTTTTTCTCGGGATTGGCTGACCTTGTAGACAGTGAAGAAGAAATCGAGAGTGGGCTCTACTCCAACTTTATGACAGAATGCGATGAAGGCCAGAATATGGATGTAGGAGTTCGGTACCAATTGGGCAAACCCAACGCCAATAAAGCCTAGGAGGGTTATTATGAATACATGAAGAGGGAATCGAACCCCCTTCTCAAGGATAGTCACAGGAACGGCCGTCCAACCTTCTGGCCTTTGATACATTCTCTCGCCGGATCTAGGGGCTCTTACCATGTGGGTGTCCGGAATATGATATTGGGTTCGAATCCTTTTCAGTTCAATTTTAGTAACGGTTGATGGAGTGTTAGCATGAGCATAGTGTTCTGCACTCCTAAAGAATTCAGAGGGGGTAGGAAGGGTTTTTGGAGGTGGATTCTTGCTTGGATTTGCAGTTTTGGGGTTCGAACTCGAGGCTTCTTTGTTAGGGCTTGGGTTAGGCGGAATGGTGGTGATTGGAGTCATGAGAAGAGGTGAATCATGATCAGAATCTTGAGATGCCATTGTAGCTAAGTTGTAGAGAAGGAGAAAGCTCGAAAGAGAGAGGAAGGTCAGAAGGCGTCTGAAATTTGAATTAGCAGGTAAAACTGTCAATTTGGGGGAAAATTGCCTTTTATACTGATGGTTACACAGCACACGAGGACGGCAAATTTAATTGATAGTCATAATGAGGAATCTGAATGGGTAGCGTCCGAGTTAAATCTCAGATATTTATCAGATTGGGCCTTTCATTTGGGCTTCCGGTTTTAGTTCATCCTCTTATTTTAACTCTTTACCATTTGGGCCTTAATATGCTTCAGTTTGGGCCTATTTCACTCTTAACAAATTCCTCATATCATGGACCGTTTATAGTTTCCTATTAAACATCCTGTTTAATAAAAAATTAGGGGGCAATGTTGGGCCATGATATTTCATTTATTGGGATGATCAGTTCGGGCCCACTCATTTAATTAAATCTTTTGGGTCATTTTTATTGGGCTTGGCCATTTGGACCGGGTCAGTGGATTCTCTTGATCAGATCTTGATATACTTGGGCCTAATTATTGGTCTGACCCACTATATAATTAAATATCTATCTTTGACCGGTAATGATGAAAAAGATATAGCTGTTGACCGAGAGTCTGCAGATCATTAATGTGGATGGGATTATAGTGGTAGGTGGGATAAGCGATAAAAGAAAAAGGTGATGAAATTTGCATGCAATCGGATAGAGATGTCACCACTGCGGGTGGGAAAGCGTAATCCGGCGGTGAGTGGGTGGCACGATAAACTGGGCTTGTGAGTATATCATAGCAAGGAAGTCATCCAAGTAAAGGTAACTGATAATTTTATCTCTCTCAATACACTAGATTTTATTATTCTCCATTGTTAACCTTGTGATCGCCTGTACTGACTCTCACGCCTGAGCTATCACCCGACGATCGAAGCCGTCAAGCTTTTGGTGTTGATCGTGTTTATTGTGCAGGATCAGGACGTCTTACGTGATTGGCGTTAACATCTGTAAAAAAAAATACTAAAAAGGGAACTAAAAGGATTGGCTACTGTAGAAACTGGGATTGTTGCTGATAGTGGGGGTAATAATTGTTTACCTCATTCTCAATAATTAAACTGTTTGCTTGGATTGTTATCGGTTTTAATAAATCCCGTAAATATAGAGATGTTATTGATTTTATAGCTGTAAATAGAGTTTCTTTATTATGTTCGGTAGAAACAAAAATCTCTCAAGTAAAAGTTAAAAAAAATTAAATTAATTATTAAGAAATTTGGTGTGGGTTGGGATCATAATGCTCCTGTAAATGAAAGTGCCAGAATTATTGTTTGTTGGGATAGAAATGAATTTGATGTATCCCTTATAATGTTGAATACTCAAGTTATTTTCTGCAAAGTGACTGTGAAGGGCTTATCTAAATCCTAGTACATGTCTTTCGTCTATGGTTTAAATCTTAGTTCTACTTCAACTATTAAAAAATCTCAAGTTTCAAAACAACTCAATTGAAATACTAGAAAAAAAATAGTATCATTAATACGTTTATGATCCTTTAATATTTATAAAAAATTATAAACTTCAAATGTTGAAAAAACTGTACCATTTGATTTTAGTAAGAGTTCTTTCAAATATATCATTGTTATTCAGTGGAAATATATAATTTTTTGCATGGTTAATAAGGAATTTATTGCAAGAATTTTGCGGCAGGATATGCTTCTTATTACCACTCTAAGCTTTGGTAGGCTAAGGAATCTTCTTTTGAATATCCTAGTAGAGATTTATGAGGGAGTCACACAAGCAGGAGGTGTAGCTCTTTCTGACAAGGGCTCTTGGGCTAGATGAGTGGCATATCACTGGTTTTCATGTTGACTTATTACTGGTCATCATTTTGATTTATATTTCATTTGATTGATTGTCTTTGTAAATATATTTACTTATTTCTTCAACATGAATTGATCACCGTAAATTCCCACATTATATTTACTTGTTTATATTTCATTTCATTTACTGGTTTTCTGAAATTAGCCCTATGTGGCCGGGTGAGTTTCTCCTATTCATTACACCTTCCTTTATTTATCTACTTACATATTTTTATTATATATACCAGGATTGTCTTCCATCTGGATTCTTTTTTGCTAATTTTTTCAAATCATGGGTTGCTGTTTGTAAATGATGATTTTTTATAATATAAAAAGTGTGTTTATGTATGCCCAGATGAATTTTGCTGGAGTTTGCTTTTTTATAATATAGAAAGTATGTCTCTATCTGTAAATTTTTGTCTCTATTTTTTGGGTTATTCAGTCAAGTTGAAATAACAGGTTCCCTCGTTGTTGTTGTAATATGACCTGCATATTATTTTCTTTGAATTTGGTACACCACCAAGTTCTGTTTGGCTTACGAAATCATAGAAATGTGTTTTTATTAGTTTGTTTATAAATTCCAAGTTTACACATGCAAGAAAATTTAGTTGAAGAGTAATTAATCAGAAGCTTAAACTTTGAGTCAGTAGAATATGCTACCTAATGAAATAATTAATCAAACAGTGTGGTTTGCATAACTAAAAATTGTACCTAATCCATTTTGATCCGTTGAAATATGTTTTTTTTCCAGAAACAATACAAATCAGAATATCTGAGCTCAGAATTTGGTTACATAGTATTCTAGAATCTTCGTTTCTTGCTTAGCTAAAAATAAGAATTATTGATTATGTGAAGCTGAAAGAAGGGAAATTAGCTCTATGTCTCCATTGGTATTTTGTCTTGTACACTTGTATTATATTTGTAAGCCCATACTTTCTGTTCTAATGGTCTTGTATCATATTCATACCACAATGCATTTAATATCATTCTCATTTTTATTTTGTGTTTGTCTTGTTTATTGAAGTTTCTGTTGTACTCTGTGGGGGTTCTTGATTTTGCATCGTGATATCTTTTGTATTTAGCACAAACAAAAGTATGATTTCAACAGTATAAATGAAATCAATAGAAAACTTTTGTTTAAGTTATTTGTTTGAACAACCAATTGTCCTTGTTACGTTTTTGTCCTTGATTAAAGTTCTACATGACGGGTAGCTGTTAAAAGGTAGTATTTCATACTTTAGTAATTTAGTTTGGTTTTAGTGGGAGCATTAAGTCTTGCTTAAAGACAAGGAACTATATAGCCATAGTTGACTTGCCCTCTTTTCAAAATATGTGCCAATGGATTAGGCCATTAAGGTCACTTAAGGGAGGGTGTACATAGTTTAATTTTATTTGGGTTTGTGACGGTGGAACTCTTTTGCCTCTCAAGGGGAATGCAACTTCATTTTTCACTTATGTTATCAATGGTTAAGCATAATGGTTCTTAGTTCTTACTTTGATAAATATTTATACGTGGGTCAGCTGATAATCTTCTGAAAGTATTCATAGAAAAGAATTCATATGGATGAATAAGTATGTCAAGTTCCCCCCTCTTTTTCTTTCCCATCCTCCTTCAAATCTGTTAATTTGGTGAATAGGTTGTTCATTCTCCCCCTCTGCATCACATGACAGTCCTTGCATTGAATACCAGAGGAGGGGCTGGTTTTGCTGCTTTTTTGTTGTTGACCTTGCTGCTTATGCTCGTTACTTTTTAGCTCATGTTGGGTTGGTGTCGGGTTAATTTTGTGTGGCTGCTTCCCTGCTGGCTTTTTGCTGGTGCCTGGGTTTTGGGTTGGCACATATCTTGGGCTGGAGCATTAATAATAGTGTAAAGTTTTTGAAATTTGCATTGTAAAAGAAAAGATAACTTCTATGATAACGAAAACTGAAAAGATTCAATTACCTTAGGAACTCCTTACACATTTTGTAGACACTAATATACAATATAACCGTGTATATAAAAACAAGTCACACTCTAAATATTGAAAGTGATTGGGATGGCTTGTGGTGCAAATTATGCAAAACCTTGCTGCTACTTGATTAAATACCTTAAATGGACAATATAATTTGGTTAAGTTCATTCGATAGTTGGTTTAAGGATTCATCACTCTTTGAACAAACCAAATCTTGATTTTGGACAGAGGATTGTTTAAAATTAAGTACAGAAGTCCAGAAATTCAATAATGTGGGGACTGAAAAAGAAAAATAGAAGCTTTATATCATTTACAACTGATAATAGTATGCTAATTGTTCTATCCCTTTAATAGCATGTTTTGAAGTTTTAGTGAGCCTGGTAATAGACTATTGATTTTGATAGCAGTTAAATGATATTTTAGATGTTGGCGACTGCTGTTTCTCTTGCTCCTGGGGTGGCTGGCATTGGGCTACTGGTTACTGCCTTTGTCAGGCTTGGAGGCTTACTTGGTAGGTTGTTAGGCAGTTAGGATAATAATTGCTACTGCCTTGTTGCTGTTATATGGTGGGTATTCTGCATTGGGGAAGCTTTAATGCTATATACTTCAATAATTCAATATGGTGGGTTTGTTACTGCTGATTGCATAGGCACCACGCTGCTGTAACATTGCTGGTCTGGGTTGCTGTTATGCAGTCAGTATGAGGCTGGCCATTGGTCATGTTGCTGTGTGGGGTGGCTGCTCGGGGTTTGCTGTAGCGTTACTTCTGTTGTTATGCTCAGGGACATGCAGTCTGTTGTTATGCTGATTTCAGTTATGGGTCGTGGGCTGGGTTGGGGGGGCTGGTGTGGGCATTCTCCTTTTTGTTGCTGCGCATGGGGTGGTGGACTGCATGTCCTCTGTTTTGGTGCTGCTTTGGTGCGAGATTTTTTTGGCTGGTTTGTTATGGCTGTTTTTGGTTTTCACTTGCTTATGGGATCGCTTTATTCCGTGCTTTGATGCTGCTAGTCTGTTTTTTTATGTTTCAATTCTCATTACAGTATTGTAACTTCTTGTTGGGCTTGAGGCCTTGTAATCTTTTATAGTCATGACATCACGGGGCTTGTCCTATGATGTCTATGCTATATCTTAATTGAGGTTCTCCCATGAGGTTGTAATCTTTTCTCTTTTAATACAATCTAAATTTAGCAAAAAAAAAATCTTCTTTGTAGTATGTTTGATAATATTATCAATCATACCTCACCTTACAATGTTATTAGAGTAAGCATATTGTAACTCTTAACTTGTGTCTAAACATTTACTGTTTTCATTAACTACCCATTTCTATGACTATGATTTACAGTTTTTATGTGTTGGACATTAACTAACCATTTTTAGGGCTCTTTCTCAATTTCGTAGCATAGGTAACTAGATATTGATTTGTACAAATTGACTATTCATTTTTTCCATCTTTTTATTTTGCCTTTATCAATGTCTCATTTCTATACTTATGAATGGATTCCGGTTCTCAATTTTAACATGTAGTATACTAGACTTCAGAAAAAACAAGTTGGATTGAACTCTGATTACTTTCAAACAGAAGTTACTGCTATTGACTTCTTAACTTAGACTAAGATAGCAACTATAAATCCTAGGAGACTTCCTTGCTAAGTACTTGTCAAAATAGAAAAAATAATATGATCATTATAAACTACATTTAATTTATTACACTCTAATTTTTGTAAATTAGAAAATATATCTATATGTGCTTAATTTTAATTTCGTGCTTAATTTTAATTTCAAAAATTATAACTCATGACAAAAAAAAATTTAAAACTAGACATTTATTTTGAGATGGAGGGAGTAAAACATTTGACAGTATAAATTTGTGTCTAGACAAATAAAAATTTTAAAATGTAAAATGATGCGTTTTGGGGAAAAAAGAGAGTCCGAAATGTGCTTATTGAGCAACAAATTACTAGTCGTTGGAAAAAATTGTACAAAATACGCAATGAAAAAAAATGTTGACAATGAATGTATCCCATATTAGGAAACAAAATATAGCAACAAAAAAACATTCGTTGCCCACGATGACGAGAAATCACATTGACAACAAAAAAGCAAATAGGCGGGGATTTTTTTTTTCTCGCCAACGAATTGGCAACAAAATTTTGCAACGACCTATGAATTTCGTTACGAAAAATGAAAGCCTTTTACAAACTGCAACGAATGACATATTTCGTTGCTAAACAAGCATTTTTGGCAACGATTTTAAAAGTCGTTGCCCGAAAAATCGTTGCCAAATGACCATTTTTTTGTTGTGATTCTAAAAATTATAAAATCAGTTTTAAAAATTATTTTAAGTTATAAAAATTAACTTTTAATAATTTGACATATTTTCCATAAATATTAGTAATTATTTGAATATTATTAATATTTAATTTATTTAATAAATGCATTAAATAAAATGACTAAAAATGATTTTATTATATTAAAAAATCATTTTAAATGATAATAAGGTATTTAATAATATTTTAAGTTATAAAATGTAACTTTCAATATTTTAATGTAAATTTCATTAATTATTTAATATTAATGATAATAGATTTATTTAATAATTATATTAAATAAATTAGTTTAAAAATGATTTTAATATTATAAAAATCATTTTAAATGAAAATAAAGAGTTTAAAGATATTCTAAGTTATAAAATATAACTTTTAATATTTTAAGGTAAATTTCATTAATTATTTAATATTAATAATATTAGATTTATTTAATAATAATATTAAATAAATAATTCAAAATGGTTTTATTGATTTAAAAATCATTTAAAAAGGATATAAATGAATTAAAAATATTTTAAGTTATAATTAATGACTTTTAATATTTTGATAAAAAAAAAATACCTTAATATTTAAATATTAATGGTAATTGTTTTAAAATGATTTTTTTTAATGTTTTAAAAATCATTTAAGGGTAATATTCATACTTTAAAAATATTTTGAGTTATTATAAATGGTTTCATTAATGTTTGGATATTATTTAAATATTAATGATAATAGAATTATGTAATATTTAAATCATTTAATAATGATTCCGAGTTTGAAAAAATCATGATAAATTATAATAATTAATTAAAAATTATTATAAGTCCTATGATTGATATGTAAAGTATCCGAATAATATTTAAGATACTGATTAGAGTTTTAAACTCGATAATTTTCTCGATAAAGTCAAGTCAGACAATCAAATGTTACTAAAGTTGATCCAAACCTATATAGTTGAATTTGTATAAGTGTTTGTTTGTGTCTTAATGAGTGATATAAGCTGTGTGACAATGTGATTAGATTATGTATCGATTTGTAAATAATAACGATGATGATGTGTTATGATATGTTATTCTAATTAATAGAACAATCTTATAAATGATAGGTCATTGAATTAAGGATACAACTAAGTTGTAAGTAGTTGAGACCAGTAAGTATCTTTACCTTTGCATTTCCTTAATGCAATGGACATGAAAGTAAGAAGATTGTAATTATTTTATTATTGTACAGTTATTATTAACCCTATTGTTATATATGTTATATCCGATCATTGATTATCAACATGGTACTATATTGTAATTCACATATATATATTACATTCGTTAATTTCTAAATATGGTTATTCAAGTGTCCCCACTTGGATAATCATTATATTTAATCACATGTTGATATATATATATATATATATATATATATATATATATATATATATATATATATATATATATATACACACACACACACACCTATCGATCCCAGTATGTATACGATAATAAAGAGTCATCTAAGCTATTTGACCAGCTAGACACAAATTTAGAAATATTGTTGAATATGATAAAATCTTTTTGTATCCAATTAAATTATTTTGGTTCGGATTCCAGACTAAGTATGAACATCCTGATCAAGGGAAAACTTTTATGCTCCCAAGGCAAACAGAGTGAACGATAATATCGTTCTTGCATGTAGTATTGATCAATATAGGGCATAACGGGCTGATCACCCCTCGTGCCCGTAAGTTATGACGGTTTGCGGATGAAGTTTTGCTAAACCTATTCGAAAATTGAGAACAATGTTCATAGTATGTCACCTTAACCCTATTTATAGTTAGTTAATAGTTTCAAAAATTTGATAGAGATTTGTTATGTTATTATTATCGGTTCAGATTACTTCACAACCATTGATATGTTGTAGAAGGATAGTACAAAGAAAACATTTAATCCTTTCAGCTAATATTTATAATTGTTATTACTTGTTGGGCACTCAAATGCTCATCCTTGCTTAAATTAAATGTTTTCAGTTAAGTATGACCAGCCAGATGGCTCTGTTAGGAATAAAGGGAAAGGAAAGCTGTCAGAATAAGTTTGTGTTATCTTATGTAATAGCTAGACTTAAATAAGATGATGTTATTTATTATCTATTATGTAATGAAATGTTTTAAGGTCGCGTACCTGGGATTTAGAAAACTCTGATATGTAAATTAAGTTTGATATTTATGACATTATTATTATTCCGCTTAAAGAAATGGTATCGTGAAGCACTAAATTTGGATTTCAAGTACCTGAATTTGGGGGCATCACAGGTTGGTATCAAAGCTTTAGGGTTAGAAACTATAGGTGGGAGTAGACCTTAGGCTATAACCCTAGACCAGAGGAAAACGTTGAAAGTATAAATAACTCATATAGAGTTTAAAAGGAGATGAATCAAAAAATTCATCGTCAAAAAAAAATAAAAGATAACTTATATAAAACTTTTACTTGTTGTGTGTATATATTATATGCTAATCCGGATAATTTATGTGTAGATGTCAGGAGGAAAAGGATTAGGATACCCTAAGATCGTAAAGAAGGAGCCAATCTCCATAACCAAGCCGATATCAAAGCCAATA
Organism: Panax ginseng; assembly: GCA_020205605.1. Taxonomy (NCBI): domain Eukaryota; kingdom Viridiplantae; phylum Streptophyta; class Magnoliopsida; order Apiales; family Araliaceae; genus Panax; species Panax ginseng. Next base: position 86,544,628 of record CM035130.1, on the reverse strand, counting down.
GCTAAAATAGAGGCTCACATTGAAGATAACCTTGATGAGGTGATCATTTTAGAAAATATAGTACCGGACCCAGAAACATTGGAACTAACAGATAGTGATTCAGATACTAAAGTTGAAGCTGATCAAGCATCAACGGAGGTGCAGACTCTGAGGAACAAGGTTTCTTCTCCCAATTTGGTGATGGAGCATTCATAACAAAAGGAAGGAGGTAAGCATGCTCATGACTGATTAATTGGCGTGTGACTTGATGTTGGTGGGTCACCAGTTCTGCCAATTTCTCAATTTTCTTGCAAAGAGCTTTCATCTTTCGTTCTATAGTAAATTGGAACTTTGCATAATCCCATCTGTCAACACCATCTTTGGGTGTTTGAGATGATTCACCATTAAAACCGGAACTCTGTCCAGTGCTCCAACTAATCATGTTGACCTCTTTTTCTATGTGTTGAGGAAGAGGGTTGTCTTGTACATGAGGTTGATCTGGTTTGGTGACCACGATCTCACCGTTGTCTATTAAATCTTGGATCTTGTGTTTCAAGGCCCAATAATCTTGATTATCATGTCCAGGTGCTCCGACATAATAAGCACACTTCCGAGTAGCATTAAAACCCCTCCCATTAGGGTTGGCTGGTGGAAGAATACGTGTAATTTTCTTCTGAGTAGTCAGAAGAACAAGAATATTCTCGAGCGAGTCCTCTAAGGGTGTGAACGTTCGAGGACGTTTTACTTCTCCACTTTTAGGCAATGGAGGGTTCGAAGATTGTGCTTGAAAAGGGGAGAAGTTTTTCCTCTGTATAGGCATATTCTGATTGCCTTTTTGACCTTGTAGTATCAAGGAAACATCCTCCTCTTTCTTTTTATGGACCCTCCAGGGGTTGTTTCCATAAGATCTAGATTGGATGTGCTCAACAACTGCTTTAAGAGCGGCTAGGTCTTGAATTTTACCGGACTTCAATCCCATCTCAACCATCTCTCCGTGCTTGATCATTTTAAAAAATGGTTTGCCAATACCAGCTAAGACTCTCTCATAGAAAGGAGCTTCCTGTACATCTATGAATGTCATGACCATTTCTGATTCCGTCATGGAAGGAATAACTTGAGCAGCAAGGCGCCTCCACCTTTGAGCATACTCTTTGAAAGACTTATTAGACTATTTTATGACCTTGGTAATTTGTTACCGGTTAGGAGCCATCTGAGATTGAAAACTATATTGAGTGAGGAAGGCGTGAGCTAGCTCTTCCCAGCTATGGATCTTTGAGTTGTCTAATCTGGTATACCATGAACGGGCTTCTCCAGTCACTATCTTCTGAAACAGCTGCATTCTAAGCTTTTCATTTTCCGCGTAAGATCCAAGTTCTCCAATGAACACCTTCAAATGTGTATAAGGATCCCCTAATCCGTCATATTTTTCAAAATCATGGGTTTTAAATTTCTCTAGATAATGAACACCAGGGAAGATGCAAAGGTCAGCATATGAAACACTTTCATGTGTTCCAATCCCTTTGAGAACACGGATAGTTTCCTCCATTTGGAGTACTTTTTTCCTAATATCACCGGTGTCAAATTGAGTGACACAATAGTACATGAACAGTAACATGGAGCTAGTTTACATAACTTCCAAATGGCTAAGCATAGGTAATGATTTCGAGGCCAATGGTTGGTATTGGGTTGTTGAACCACTCCTTAGCAACCATTGTTTTCTTCCATTACACTATGAGTTCAACCTCAGTGCAATGTGATTGTCCAATCCAAGTTTCCTTTATAAATATAAGCTTTAGTTTTAGTTTTTATTATTTGTTAAGTCTGAAATTGAAAGTTCTAAGCTGCTAAGCAATTATAGAAGCATACTCAGTGTGTAAGGAGTCCAATCCAAGCTTAAGGAGGTATAAATTATAATTATGTTCTTGAGTTGTGTTTTGTCAAATGCTTGCAATTCCATGTTAATTGATGTGAATTAACATGTTATCATATGTTTAGGAAGTATGATTACATGTATGAACTCTTAAATGATGGATTGGAACATGTTTAACCTAAAAAGAATTAAAGTGGATTGAGGCTTTGCAAAACAGAGTCTGTTTCCTCTTCTGGTGCAGGCATGGCGTAACAGTGCCCTATTTGTACAGCTGTGTTGTACTCCATAATCAGTTTTTGGATTTTTTTATGTGGTATTGTTGCTGATATGGTATTATGATGTATGTATACATGAAAAATAGGTATAACATGTGTTATAGAGCTTCCTTATTTGTTATGACGTGACTAACATGACTCTAGTAGGAAATTATAGAAAATTGAAAGTTTTGAAAACAAATCTTATGAAAACTTATGTTCACATGTTCTGAACATAGTGGCTCATATGCATGACTGATTTCAAAACTAAATGAGCATAATATATGATGTATAGTGTCTTATCACGATTAAACTTGTTAGCTTGGTGTTAGAAATTATTTTTAAAGAAAATCTTAGTATAATAAGCTAATGGACATGAATGCTACAAGATATAGTTGCTAATCTTGAAAAGTGATTATCATAACTTAGTTACTTATGCTAAAAGTTTTAGATTTGTCTTGCCTGTGTTGGATTGTATCATTCATGCTAAAATAATTTTAAAGGCAACCTTGAACATGTTTTCAAACTTAAGTTGCATAATATATGAGTACTTAGATGTTAAAGATTTAAGATGTCATGTTATGTTTACTATATCTCCAAACATGATTCATATATGTTGGACACAATGATAATGAGTGTAAAGCATGTTTCGAAGTGCTAAACGATGCTAAATATGAATTGATGATATGAACACTATGAGCATATGTATTAACAGATTATGTGATCTCTATGTAGATATATGGCAAGAGTTGTAAAGCATGATGCTTACATGACCTTTTTATGTTCTAACGATATGTAAATTGTAAGTTAAAACTTGTGGCAATAAACTCAAGAATAGTCATATGCTATGTGAGAACATCTAGCATATATGTATGTTAAATTATAAGTGTATTGGTATGTTAGAGTCAAACTGAAATCAGGAGAGCAGTAGCTCAACTCGGCGGGAGCTAGAGGACAAAGACAACAATTGCCATTCCTAAGCCTAGCAGAAAGAGCGAAGTTCAAGCTGCTTATCCTGCAGTTATGAATAGTTTCTGTTTTGATCTGAAGTTCAAAGCATGCTTATGTGATTACTTTAACTTGTAATATATGACCAATATGCTATGTAATGTGTTAAGAAGCATGTTATGTGATGATTTGATTCTTTTAAGTATAGACTCATATTAGTTTACACATAATAATTGAAAAGACCGACTTGTTAATGTTAGGTCGTTTCAACGACAAATTAATTAAAGCTAGAATTAAACTGTAGCTGAGCAAACAGGCAAGTTCCCTAACCTTACTCAAATTTATATTGAGCAAGTCTCCGAACTTCACTTTTTGGTTGTGCAAGTTCCTTAATTCTTACTCTTTTACTTGAGCAAGTATCCGAACATTAATTTTATTGTGTTGCAAGTTTCCTAATTTTCACAACTTTAGATTGTGTGCAAGTTTCCTATCCTGTTCATATTGTATTGAGCAAGTTATTGTTGAAATGAAAGTTATTCATTTAAGCTTAGACTTTATTTCCAAGCATTTTATTAAGTGGTTTAATTACATTAAAATTATTCCACATCGATATTATTGATATTCGCACTTAGTGCACTTGAGTTCATACAATCTTGGACTTGTACATCATTTAAAGTTCTATAATTCTTGAACCGTGTCAAATAAAGTCTGAACCCTTGTTCGGTCATACAAGTGTATGAAGTTTTATAAAATCTATCCAAACTAATTGATGCTAAGGATTCTTAGACTGAAAGAACACCCCTTTTATGATAGGGGAGTACCCCAGGTATCTAAAATAAGATACAAAGAGCTGATTTAAATGTTATGCATATACATCGTGTACGTGAGGCTGATCATCTTAAGTACTTATTCTGCAGCCAGTAACCAAAGGGTCAATCATCTATTGATTCCATTGGAGTTTTATAGTTCAAAGTCTACTTGACTATCAGTTATTCTAAAAAGAAATTATTATATTTGTTCCCAATATTCATATTGTTGAATTCATTGTCAAATATTTTCCATTCATCATGATATATCCTAATTGTTGTATTTAAACTGGCTGTGCAAACTTGTTGCTCATCCTTGCTATATCATAAATTATATTAGAGCAAAGCCCGAGCCCTCGGGAAAGGACAAGGGTAAAGGAAAGACGTAGAATAGTTGCGAGGAGCAGACTTTACTTTATGCCTAGTTTAAATTACTGTTATGTAATATAAACCCTAATGACTATTTTAGGGTATGTTTGTAAGATTGTATTTAGTTTATCGAATCTTTGAACTGCTTGGCTGTGACAAACCGTGCGTTGTTATCATTTTTACCTGTATTTTGTACACGAGTCTCCCTCGTCTGATTTTGCATGAACTGCAAAAAACTTCTAAACATCCCGTCGTTTATCATCTGCTCAGTGGTGTTGTTCACAGGAGGAACATTGCCAGCCTGTTGCACGTTCTCCTCGTTAGTGAGTAAATGAGTCTCCACAGTCTCATGTACTCCACTGTTAACATTCTCAGTCGACATTCTCAAATACTGCCATAAAACAAGGGTTAATTAAAGAAATCAACATATCACATAATATCCCTATACCAACCAACAAATAAGCTTAGGTAAGACACACTAGCGAAGGTTTTACTCGTCTCTCCCCTCCTAGTTCTATTCCCTGATCTCCGCCAGAGACCATATCCCTAAGCTCTGATACCAACTATGACGCCCCCAAAATAGGTATACATAACCCATTTTGAGTCGTCAATAACATGGTACTAAAACAACTACAACTTTATTAATACAACATGAAAACTGTGAGTTTAAATACAAATATTATCGTCTAGACAATATTCACACTCAAATAAGTCGTCATTACAATTATTGGTACATTATTTTACAAATATGGTGAGAACTACTAAAACAACTTTCTAGAATCATCATTCCACACCCCGACTAGCCCATTAAAGAATATTATGACTAAGATAATATAGAACAAATTATCGTTAGTCTTCAACAGGGAAAAATCTGATAAAATACAATAGACAACAAGTTTCAGATCAATATTCGCAATGAAATAATAATTTATAGAAGAGTTACGAGAGAATGAAATCTACTTTTATCTATGAATTTAAAAGTCCATCATCAATATTTTATCCTGTAACATCAATCAATATTAATCTTGAATCAAATATTCATCTTTGCACTCTGAGCCAAAGATATTCATCATCGGTCAATATGTTCATCTCAACACCTGTACATCTTTGTACTACAGGTCAAAGATATTCATCAAAAATTCATTCATCTTTGCACTACAGGCCAAAGATATTCAGTAATACCATCATTTAGGACATAGGATGATGAAAAATATTTTAAAGAAAACGAATCTAGTGAAACAAAAGAGCAAATATTAAGGATTCGTACTTTAAACAGTCCAAGTTCAAAAATACTTCATTAATAATCATAGTGAAGTAAATTTAAGAATGATCAAAACATGGATACAATCAAAGCTAGTATCCATAATAGATATTTTGGACAAAAAATGAAAATTTAATTTTTATGTGAATAGTGTCGTATTCGTGAATAGTGTCGTATTCGTGAATAGTGTCGTATACGTGAATAGTGTCCTATACGTGAATAGTAACCCCGACATTAAAAGATAAGAATTTCACAAGAAAAATCTTACCAATAATCAGGTATAATGATATTAGAAGAAATAATATCATTTTAAAAAAATAATATCCCTTACCTTGAAAAGACTGTACTTCTAGCTGGAATACTGGATATAATGCTGAAGGGAACTTGCACCGTATAACAATACTAAAAGTATCAAAATACTCACAAGAATACGCTCGATAATATAGAGAGAGAAAGGGAGAGAAAACTTCAGTTTCTGGTTGGATTTTCAATTCTAACCTAAGCACCCTATTTATAGGAAAATGCTTAGAACACCAAAGCAGAAAATTTAATAAAATATTAATATATTTATAAAATTTTCCTTAGCCTACCTTGACTGTGACACCCCTAAAATAGGTCCAATCCATCCAACCTATTCTGAGTCGCCAAATACATGGTACAGAAAGTAACTACAACTTTATTACTACAATTGTCATACAAAATACAACAACACATATACTGTGAGTTTTAATACCAACTGTGACTCATGTCCCAACTATGGACAACACCTCACAGTGATACATTACATAAAGGTACAATCTAGAACTATTTTAGAAATTAAAATCTTTGGGAAGTGCTCAAGGAAACCTTCGTACATAGGAGGCCATGAATCTAAGTTATGATAGATATCATATGCCCAAAGAATTATCCTTGGTTGATCCAATAGACCCCAAAGAAAAATAAGAAGATTACTATCATGTTCCTTCCAATGGTGAGTCTTCTCTTGACATATAATTATCTCCACCGTCTGCGATTGAACATTATGTTTCAACCCAACTCCAAGATCATATAGGTAGTGCTCGTAGATATACTCAGCAAGTGGATGTGCACAACCCTTTCTTATGATAACACGAGATTGTATGTCATTAGACATCTTGTATGATAGTGGCAAAACACCCTTCCAAAGTTGGGTTCACCTCACCCTATTGTTGTTCACCAAAATCAATTATTAAGTGACGTATAATATACGACACACACAACTTAGGTCCTCAATACAATTATATATTGTATGTCATGCCGTTTTATAATGTGTTGAAAAACTTTGATAGTCTCGGACCACCACACTATTCCCCTGTTATCCCCGCTCGACCCAGCTACACTTTTATTACCTGAAAGGAATTGTGAAGCAAAAGGGGTGAGCACAACTAGTCCAGTAAAGAATATCATAACTAAAGATAATTAAATTATCAAAAGCCTTCATCAGTAATAAATCAGAGATTTAGAACATATGGTAGATGATAAAACTTTTCAACCATAGTTGCAGCGGAACGAGCAATCCATTAGAAGAGTCAAATAGACCATAAAGTCTATTATCTTCTCCATGTTAAAAGTCCACCAACAATGCTTTAACCCTATAACATTAATCAACAGATCCTGTTCATAGTCATGTGAATAACTCATAATCATAATTGTAGTTCTAATTTTCTCTTCTCATCCAAGACGAAGATATTTTTCTTCACATGTCTTTACCTGAAACATCAAAGATCATGGTTATACCAAATCACAGTTCCTATTCATAATCATACTAATAAGTTCATCTTTGCACTACGGGCCAAAGATATTCATTAACAGTTCATCTTTGCACTACATGCCAAAGATATTCAACAACAGATTCATCTTTTGCACTACGGGCCAAAGATATTTCAACAACAGTCATCTTTGCACTACGGGCCAAAGATGTTCATCAACGATTCATCTTTGCACTCTGAGCCAAAGATATTCATATCTCAAAGAAATATATAATCATTTTGAATTTATATAAACAATAATTATAACCATGTTGATCAATTCACCTTTGCACTTAAGCTAAAAATATTCAATTGTAAATTCAATGGTCATGATCATATCAGTCAACAATTCATCTTTGCACTACTGGCCAAAGAGAACCCATAGTCACGATCATACCAATAATCTACCCATCTTTACACTTAAGTCAAAGAGAAATTTCATCACCGGGAATATAAAAATGTTATATATGATAATAAAAACAATACGATCAACAACTGCATTTAATTTCAAAAGTAAGATTCATAAATCAATGATTTCATAATACCTTAATCCAAATGTTATAAATCACTTAATAATCTCATAATCTAATATTATTAATACTACCACAATATTTTAATCATTTCTTAAACTTATAAACAATTTATTTTAATTGTTTACACTTTACTAATTAATGCATTTAATCATACTAAAATGCCAAACTCATAAGATTTCATCACCAATAACCAGCAACCTCATCAAAAATTTGCATATACCATATATAGGATTCCCAAGCCATAAAATCCTATTTTTTAATTTTGTTACTTCACATAACATATTTAATTTATTTATTCATAACTAGTCCATTTTCATGAAAAATACCAAATCAGTTCCAAAAATATTTCTTTTCTGGGATTTAGCATAATATAGTCCCATATTGAACATATATTTTTCTCGGAATTTTTAAAATTCATTTACTATTTTTCACATGGTCAAAACTCCCGAATATTTAAATATTTATCATAAATTGTACTTTTGTCCAAAAATTCCGAAATTTATAGAATATACTAATGTTATATAGATGTACTCCCAATAAAAATTTCACCAATTTTGGAGTTAACCACAAGGAGTTAAAAGGGTTTACTTTTAAAATAGTCTTTTCTCATAAAATCCATAACTCCTAATTTATACATCCAAAAATCGCCATTTTTGGACAAAATCAAGGAAACTCATGAAATTATCATTTCAAATTTTTCCAAAATTTTTAAAGGTCGGAAAAATCACAAAACATGAAAAACATAACAATCCTTAAAATCCCTTACCTCAAAAGAGCAGTATTTCTGACTGGAATATCGGATGTAAAGCCAAAGGAAACTTGCACTGAATGGCAACTCTCCAAGTATCTAAATACTCACAAAAATACACTAGACAATATAGAGAGAAAGAAAACATGTTTCTGATGTGATTTTTAATTCAAATTTAAGCGCCTATTTATAGGAAAATGCTAGAACGCCATAGGAGACTAAATAATAAAAAATTATTATAATTTTTTTTTCTCCCTACGCAAGCCACATTGAAAAATCAACAGCCATCACAGTGGGGTCCACCCAAAAATCAGCCACCTTTCCCAACAACCAAAAGTGGGTCCAACCCAATTTTAATAAAAAATATTTTATTTTCTGAAACTTCAATAATTCATAAAAAATAGCCCGTTTATCAGAAAAATACGAATTTTATGTCCATTCCACACGAAATCGAATTCTCTACAACTTTGTAGCTTTAAGTTTTTCCAAATTCCAGATAGAAAATATCCGAAATCCACAAACGGATGATTTTCAACACCGTTTCAACACCTTGTAAAATTCATAACAAATCTTGTGTTAATTTTCAACTGTTCAAAATTTGTGGACATATACTCAACTTATATATGTATAACATATCCAAAAATCACAACGATCCAACGGTCGGATTAAAATTATAACTCACACAATAGAGCTTTAAGAACACCGATTTGACCTTTTAATACCTCTAATCCGACAAAATACTGATAAAACACCTCAACATTAATTCCTTCATTTATAACCACATAAATAAATCCATCATTTATATCCGCATCAAATAAATATCTCCTTATCATATAAATCAATAATTAATTATTCACAAATAATATTAGAGAATCACAATTATGACAACCAGGCCGTTCCCAGGAAAGATGGGGCTTTCCGATAAGGATTTCTCCTTACTAGCGCACAATTAGGTGACCAAACCTCTCCTCGATGAGAACTTTCTAGACATTGCCAATAATGCTATCTAATAATATTATTCAAATAATATGAATTATTGATCCGATAAAGGGAAATCTTTGTGCGTTGACAATTATTAAAACAACAATAATATAAAATATCAACTATGACAATTATTAAATCAATAAAATAAAATATTACTGTAACAATTATTGAGTAGTGCCTTCTTACGTAAGAATCAATAATTCAAAAATACGCATGCAATACCGCGTGCTTACCGCGTGCAACCACGCATATTCTCGTATTTTAACCACGAATTACTCTGACGTTGTTAGCAGTAACTACTACGTAGTTATTTATAAAAACTCAAACTTGTTATTTTCTTCATCAAGCGGTTATTATGTTATGGGGCCCACAAATGGTCGCTACTGGTCGCATGCGAATATTCTCTAACAGCAAGAATATTCCACGACCAAACGAATATTCTCCGACAGAAATGAGTATTTTATAACCACTTGCGTATTTTGAAAATTTTCATATATTACCCTTAACTTTAACTTTTTATCAATTTAACCATTTACTGAATAAAAATTATAAGAAAAATTAAATACTTTTATTTCATAAAATTCAGGGTCTTACATTGACCATCTGAATTCAGCCACCAAATAATGACAAAAACAAAAAAAAAGTTTTTGTTATTAAAAATAATTAAAACTTTCAAAAATCAATTATTTCAGAACTACGGAACTTCAATAATTCATAATAAATATCCCTTTTATCAGAAAAATTCGAACCACATGGCCTTCCCTTAGGAAATTCCATTCTCTACAAATTTGTAAGTTTAAGTTTTTCAAAATTCCAAGCAGAAGTTGACCGAAATCCACAAACGGACGATTATACGGGCTATAAACCAATTTCAGTCAAGAAATGGGGTCCACCGACATGTTTAGCATGTTTTAAACGTTAATTGTAACAAAAATACTCCTCCTCCTCATATACTCATATATCCCACATTCATTGTAAAAATATCACCATTATTATATTATTAAAATATAATAATATATTTAAATGAATTATTTATCAAAAAAGATAAAATAACAATTTTTCAACAATTGTCACATTAAAAATTTTCTCCATCTATATCCACATAAAATGAATATTTTCCTTATCATATAAATCAATAATTAATTATTCACAAATAATATTACAGAATCACAATATTGACAACTAGGTAGTTCCCAGGAAAGAGGGGGCTTTCCAATAAGGATTTCTCCTTACTGGCGCGCAATTAGGTGACCAAACCTCTCCTTAGACAGAACTTTCCAGACATTGCCAATAATGTTATCTAATAATATTATTCAAATACTATGAATTATTGATCTGATAATGAAAATACTGTGTAGTGACAATTATTCAAACAACAATAAAATAAAATATCAAAGTAGCAATTATTGAATCAATAAAATAAAATATTGAACAGTAACTCATCGTAACAATTATTGAGTAATACCTTCCTACGTAAGAATCAATAATTGATGCAATACCGCGGTAATATTGTTGTGTTTTAACCGGCCGGGTATTCAACGATATTAACGGTAATAACTACGCCGTTATTTATAAACAACTTAAACTTGTCGTTTTCTTCATCCAATCGCTTTCCGTAATGGGGCCCACACAAGGATGCGCCGTCGTACGAATATTCCCCGACAGTAAGAATATTCCACGACCAAACGAATATTCTCCGATAAAAATGAATATTTTATAACCACTTGCATATTTGAAATATTTGCGCATTTTACCCATAAGTAACCACATTAATCAAATCAACCCTTACTATTTCAAAATAATAAATAGAGTAAATTTGATTTTATTTATAATAAGTTGGGGTCTTACAGTAAGGGTTGTTATTTTCTTCTTAAATGATATTATTTTCTTCAATATCATTATGCCGAAATATTGATATGAATTTTATTGTGGAATTTCTATCTTTTTGTGTCGGGGTTACTATTCATGTATACAAGACTATTCACGATATCAAGACTATTCACGAATCTAAGACTATTCACCAAAAAATGAATTTTTCTCTTTTTCGTCCCAGATGTCTATTATGGTTACTATATTTGATTGTGTCCATGTTTTGATCTTCATTCTTGAATTTTACTCCATTATTATTTATTATAGAATATTTTTGAACTTGAATTATCTAAAGTACGAATCTCTAATCTTTGTCCTTTTATCTCATTGGATTCGTTCTCTAAAATATTTTTCATCATCCTCAGTCCTTAATGGTGATACTTGATGAATATCTTTGGCTTGTAGTGCAAAGATGTATGATTACCTGATGAATATCTTTGGCCCGTAGTGCAAAGATGAACATGTGTTGAGATGAACATGACCAACTGGTGATAATAATGAATATCTTTGGCCCGTAATGCAAAGATGAATGTAATAACCCGATATTTTCTATATAAATAAATCATAAATTTTGCGTATAATTTTTTTATATTTATTTATTAAAATAATATATGATATGATTTTTAGAATAATTATAATAATTATTTAATTATATGAATTTTGTTCAGGTTATTAAGTTAATTATTTTAACTTAATTAATAAGGTTAATTACGATAGATAAATCAGATATGGAATTCAAACCCTAATTCTAGGTTTTGATCAAGAAATGGTAATAATATTATAATATTTTAATTTTTCGATCTATATAAATATATCTTTTTGTATATACGTCTTATTGATGGTTGGTCAATTATGGTGTATATTGACCAAACCCTAGCATTAATTGGTTTGACTCTGTTTTTCAATTTAAATGGGAAATTTAAGACTGTTATATAACTGTGTTATATGATTTATGTTAAGTGTTACATAACAATATGCTAATTAGGAAACCCTAATTGTAAATTTAAAACCCTAAGTTATATTTGAATTTCTAATAATTATAACCCTACTTTGAAACCTAAACTGGAATTTGTGATCAGTCAAAAATTGTGTTACTGTGATTAATAACATGTATGATAGACTTTAATTGCTAATTAAGGTAAACCTAATTAGTAAATTAAAACCCTAATGATTAGAACCCTAAGTTAATTATTAGAAACCCTAATTGCGTATTAATAACCCTAATTATCAAAATCCTAAACCCTAATTGCTTTATTTGCAAGGTTAATTATAATTAGGGATATTAAACCCTAATATTCCTGTACAACGTAATTAGAAACTTAATTAACGAAACTCTAATTACAAATTTTAGAAACTAAAATTTTATTTTACAAACCCTAGTTGCTAAATTCTAAAAAATTGCTTTGTGCTAAAACCATAGGGTTAAACCCTAAGGGCCAAACCCTAAGGGTTTGGCAAATTACTTGAATGCCATTAGAATGATTTACCAATTAACCATTTTCCCCCTAGTTGCATTATTTTGTCTAGTATAGGTTTTGACAATTAGGGGAAGTTGGTGACCAAACCCAACAACCCCATGTGATGTTAAATGACAGCCATCAGCCATTTTAATCAACCATTCATGCACCATGTATGTCTATTTATACATTGAAGGAGAGAGAAAGTCATTTGTTAGCCAATTTTTGCACAACACTCAAACTAACTCTCTCAAGCCCCACACCTCCGAAATTATCTAGATATATCAGTCCTAAATCAAGCCCCACTAATACATATAACAAATCAGTAGCCCAGAAACAAGATTTTTCAAAGAAAGGTATAAAAACCCTAGTTTTAATTCTGTCCATAATCTGTTATTTGATGTTAGTTTTTTTGTGTTAAATGTGTTGTTAGTAGTGTCTAATGATGATCTGGGTTGCTAGATGTTGGATTCATAACATTTAGAAGCTCGGATTTGAAGGTTTGCAAAATCTGGAAAAAGTTGAATATGTGGTCTGACAACGAATGTCAGTGACCACAGATCCTTGCTCGATTATGGTTTTAGTTGGTTTTAAGTTGTTATTGGTAGCCTGTAATGTGGTCTTTAATCTGCAAAAAAAATCAGGGTTATTTGATGTCTAGAATAAAAGTTATTAACGGTCAAATACCGTTGACCGGAAGAAATCTGGGCAGTCAAGAACATGCCCAGATCGTTCTGACAACACGTTTTTGGCCTTTGATTTTTCTGGTTGTTAATTGTTTGTTGTGTTGGTTGCATCTAAATTGTAGTCTTGTATATGAACTTTAATATTATGCCTTAAAATCTCCTTAAAAGTATACGAATCGAAGGTAGTGGATGGTCAAAGTAGACCATCCGGTCATATTTTCGATTTCTGGAAAATTTCCAGAAATTTTTGAGGCTTATTTCTGACATGGTTTGACCGAGATGGATCTGGCTATTCTATTGTTGTTATTGTTATGTTTTGTGATCGATCTACTCTTTTACATGTATTCTACACACTGCATCTTTTAAATCACTAAAACATATCATATCTTGCAAGTTGTGGAAGCCCAAAGTAGGGCAGTCGAACTGTTCTTCATTTCTGGGCTAACCCAAAAATGAAGAACAGCTCTCACAGCCACTTTGAAGGCTTATATCTTTTGATTGTGATGTTGTTTGATCATGTTTCTTGTTGAATCTTGTAGTGTTACATTTATCTTTACTAACGATCGGACGTAAACATTCACTTAAACATCACGATCGATCTGGAATCTCGTCAAACGTGGTCACTTTCGATTCTTGGCTTGATGATCTGGGTTTCATGAAGAACACCTATAGCGGCAGTTACGCTCGCCGCTATAGGGATCTTTTGACGATTACTGTCAGCTATTAATTATAAAAATTAGATTTTTATTAAATAATTATAGAAAATTAGTTTTAAGTTATTAAAAATAAAAATTAAATTAGTAAAAATTATTTTAATGTCCTAAAATTATATTTTAATTATTTTGAATATATTTTATAAATATTTAATATTTTTGGAATATTAAAAGTATTTAATTTATTTAATTATAATATTAAATAAATTATTTAAAATGATTTTAATACATGAAAAATCATTTAAAATTATATTATGATATAAGAAAATATTTGAAGTTATTTTTAATGACTTTTAATATTTTGTGACAAATTTCATTAATAAATTAATATTAATGATAATTAAAGTTATTTAATAATTATATTAAATAAATTAGTTTAAAAATGAATTTAATATTATAAAAATTATTTTAAATGAAAATAAAGTGTTTAAAGATATTTTAATTTAGAAAATATAACTTTTAATATTTAAAGGATAATTTCATTAATAATTTAATATTAATGATATTAAATTTATTTAATAATTACATTAATATTTGAAAAATGGTTTTATTAATTTAAAATTCATTTAAAAGGGATATAAATAAATTAAAAATATTTTAAGTTATAATTAATGACTTTTAATATTTAGATAAATAGTATATTAATATTTTAATATTAATGATAATTATTTAAAATGATTTTAAATGTTTAAAAATCATTTAAGGGTAATATAAATGTTTTAAAAATATTTTTAGTTATTATAAATAACTTTAATATTTTGACAATGGTTTCATTAATAGTTTAATATTAATTGAATATTAATGATAATAGAATTGTTTAATATTTAAATTATTTAATAATGATTACGATATTTTAAAATTATGATAAATGGTAATAATTATTTTAAAATTATTATAAGGCCATGAAAAATAGGGTATTTGGTGTTTAAGTTTTCTAAATGGATAATAAATTACTGTATAGAGTCTTAGACTCGATAGATACCCGATAAAGTTGTCAATATACCGACATATTTTAGAAATTGATCTGGACTTAGAAAAATTGGTTTGATGAATGTTTATTTGTGATTCAATTGTTGTTAAACTTACATGACAATGTGTTTAGGTTATGTGCTAACTGCAAATAGTAGTACAATATGATATGATATATTATTCTAATCAAACGAATGATTTATTTAATGATAGGGCTTGATATAAAAGATAAATCTAAGTTGTGTAAGCAGCAGACAAGGCAAGTATCTAACCCTTTGCATTTACTTTATGCAATGGACATGCGTAAGATAATATCTGAACTGTTCATTTCAATTGTTCAAATATTCCAACCTTTGTATATACTTATGCAATGATTTTGTATAAGTAGGTTATTAAATTATAATTGTTGTACAAATTCCTTTATTCTGTTATTGATGATCAAGATATATATTCTGTTCGTTAATTTCTAAAATATGGTTATACAAGTGTCCTCACTTGGATAATCATTATATTTTATCACATGTTGATACATACTTATCGGTGTCAAGTATGTATAAGTTGAATTAAAAGTCGTCTAAGCTATTTGATCCAGCTAGACATAAATTTAAAGTTGTTGTTGAACAAGATAAAACTTATCCAACCGAATTGTTTTGGTTTGGATTCAAGACTGTTATGAACATCCCAATTATGGGAAATTTTTATGCGCTAAGGCGGATAAAGGATGAACGATAATATCGTTCTAGCAATGTAGTATTGATCAATACAGGGCATAACGGGCTGATCACCCCCGTGCCCATAAATTATGACGGTTTACAAATGAAGTTCTGTTTAACCTTTTTGAAAATAGAAAACAATGTTCATAGTCTGTCAACTGATCTTCATATATAGTCAATACGTAGTTTCAAAAGTTTGAAATTGGAATGACATGTTGTTTATTAATGGTTCAGCTTATTTCACAACTGTTGATTCGTTGTAGCGTTCAAAAAAAATATTTAATCCTTTCAGCTAATTGTTATTATTTGTTATTACTTGCAGGGCACTCAAATGCTCATCCTTGCTTAATTTAAATGTTTTCAGCTAAGTGTGAACAACCTGAAGGATATGCCAAGAACAAGGGAAAAGGGAAGGTCGCAGGATAAAAGTTTATGCTATCTTATTGTAATAGTTTGACTTTAGGTTAAGGATAATATATAATATTATTATCATATAACGAATGTTTAAAGGTTTCGTACTTGGGAACTAAACTCTGATAATATATAAATTAAATTTGATAATGTATATTATTGTTATTATTATTAGTATTATTCCGCTCATAGAAATGGTATCGTGAAGCACTGAGTTCGGGTTTCAAGTACCTGAATTTGGGGGCGTCACAATGAATATTTGATTCAAGATGTATATTGATTGATTTTACATGGATAAAATATTGATGATGGACTTTTAAATTCATAGATGATAGTAGATTTCATTCTCTACTTAACTCTTCTAATGAATTATTGTTTCCGCTACAGTTGTTGATCTAAAACTTGTTGTCTATAATACTCTATCAAATTTTTCCCTGTTGAAGACTAAGGAAATTTTTTTGTATATTATCTTAGTCATAATATTCTTTATTGGGCTAGTTGAGCTCACCCTTTTCTTTTTTGTTCCATTTTTCTTCTCAGGAAGCGAGAACATAGCAGGAACCAGTCGGGGTATAGAGTGATGGTCCTAGACAGTTGTTTTAGCAGTCCTCACTATTTTTATAAAATAGTGCATCAATAATTATAATGAGGACTTTATTTGAATGTTGATATTGTCTAGAAGACAATATTTGTATTTAAACTCACAGTATGTGTTGTTGTATTTTGCATGACAATTATAATAATAAAGTTGTAGTTGTTTTCTATACCATGTGTGAGACCCCAGATTTTATGAATAAAGATTTAAATTTCTCGAAATATTTTTTTTGAATATTATGGTGTGGATTTGATATAATGTTATAGTTGTGGGTAGTATTTATAAATTTTGCAAAGTATGCAAGTTGTTATATAATATTCGATTGGTTGGGGAATATTCATTTTAACAGGAAATATTCGTATAACATCACAATCATTAGTGGACCCCACAATGGAATTATTGTCGTAGTTAAAAAATGACAGAATTATCATTTTATAAAAATAACGGCGAGAGTGTTACCGTTAAAACTGTTGAACTACTCGGTAGTAAAAGTACAATAATACGCGTGGTTGTATAGTAGCACACGGCATTAATTATTGATGCTTACGTAAGAAGTCACTCAGTTATACTCAATTATTGCTACAGTAATTGCTGCATCATATCTCTCATATTATTGATTCAATTATTGTTACAACATTATCTGCATAATATGTTATATTATTAAATCAATAATTGAGACAGCAAAGTTATTCATATTATTATTTGTAATATTGACAATGTCTAGAAGTTCTGTCAAGGAGAGGTTAGGTCACCTAATTGCGCGCCAATAAGGAGAAATCCTTATCGGAAAGCCCCCTCTTTCTTAGGAACGACCTAGTTGTTAAATATTGTGAATTATAATATTAATGATGAATAAGTCCGTGTTGATTAAAGATGAAATTAATAGTTCCATTGTGTTGGAATTATTAGTGTTAGTGGAAATCAACATTTATTTCGACAATAATTGATGTCTGGAGGTTATATTGACCAATCAGGTAATTAACCTGATAAATTAGCAATTAATTGCTATTGATTCACATGATTATAACTATTTGTTCACATGTGTGTACTATTGATTCACATTCATTTACTATTAGGGGAGTTGGTGCAAGATTGATAATACTTGCATGACTAAGTTAAAAATGGAGGTATAGATGGAGGTACTATACTGTAATTCGTATTTTCACATATCTAGAACTATTTATTCATATGATTTACTATTGACTCACATGATTTACTATTAGGGGATGTGATGCAAGTTTGATAATACTTGCAGGACTAAATTAAAAATGAAGAAAAAGATGAAGGTATTATACTATAATATTTTGAGCCCCAAAACAAGCAATTATCGATACTATATTTTCCTATAAATAGAAGCTCATTCCTTCATTATTTTTCACCAATTCACTAAAGCTATAGAGCAATTATTATAGAGAGAAAGAAGAAGAGAAATCTGTTACCTCACTATTCCAATGTCCAGTCTTCTTTTGAGGTAAGGGGTATTATTTCTTTCGTATTCATGAAGAGAGCTATTGTTATTCCATTCCTTATTATTCTGTTGGAATAACCTGTATACGCGGACTACTATATACATAGTGAAATTCTTCTGTTATTCCATTCTTTATTATTATGTTGGAATAACTTGTATATGCGAAGTACCGCAAACATGGTGAAATTCATCTGTTATTCCATTCTTTATTATTCTGTTGGAATATCCTATCTATGCGTATTATGCATGACCTGGTTCCATTATTTATTATTCATTGGAATACTTTTGTTTGTCTTGGATCTATCGCATGCCTGGTGAATTCTGTTTTTATTCCATTCTTTATTATTCTGTTGGAATATCCCGTCTGTGCAGATTACGCATGACCTGGTTCCATTCTTTATTATTATGTTGGAATAACCTGTCTATGCGAAGTACCGCATACATGGTGAAATTCTTCTGTTATTCCATTCTTTATTATTATATTGGAATAACCTGTTTATGCGAAGTACCGCATACATGGTGAAATTCTTCTGTTATTCCATTCTTTATTATTCTGTTGGAATAACCTGTTTATGTGGATTTACCACATGCATGGTGAATGATCCTTCGTATTCATTCCTTATTAAATTATGGAAATGATCTGTCTACGTGGATTACCGCATGGCGGGCAAAAATCCATTTGCAGTTTCATATATTCTCTTATACTCAGTTAGTTAAAGTTTTGGCTTCTCTACTCCATGAAATTAGTGGAATATCCTTGATATTTGCGCTTCATCCAGTATCTTTTCATGGAAATATTCTTCTGAGCATTCTTGAATTTTACTCCACA
This sequence comes from Panax ginseng, assembly GCA_020205605.1. Taxonomy (NCBI): domain Eukaryota; kingdom Viridiplantae; phylum Streptophyta; class Magnoliopsida; order Apiales; family Araliaceae; genus Panax; species Panax ginseng. The sequence continues at coordinate 86,525,400 of CM035130.1, read as the reverse complement.
AAGAAGTATCATGTTAACAATTTGGACGTTATTGATTTCTGGAATTTATCCTTGAACTTGTTTTATTGAATTATTATGTCATTGTCATCATCCTCATGCTTATATTGTGATGAAAGTCATCTTTGGCTTACATGCATAGATGGACTTGGTATGATTATGACCAGGGATTATTCGGTATAATCATGACCGTAATGTGACGTAATGATGTGGCAAAAGTCCCATCTTGGCCCAGTAGTGCATTGATGGACGATTGTTGGTATGATTATGACGAGAGATTATTCGGTATAATCATGACCATTGATGATTACATGAATATCCTTGGTCGGTAGTGCGGGGATGATTCAATTTTATTTATTGTCGAGTCTCAAATGATAAAGTTGATGAAAAACTTTTTAAATCATAGAAGATAGTAGATTTTATGCTCTACTTGACTCTTCTAATGGATTGCTTGTTTCGCTGCAGTTATACTTGTTGTCTATTGTATTCTATCAGTTGTTATACTGTTGAAGGCTAAGGATAATTTATTCTGCATTATCTTAGTCATAATATTTCTTACTGGGCTAGTTGAGCTCACCCTTTCTTTCACTGTTCTCTTTAGGAAATGAGAATATAGCTGGGACGAGTCGGGGAACGGATTAACGGTCCAGATGGTTGTTTTAGTAGTCCTCACTATTTTGAGAAATAGTGTGATAATAATTGTAATGAGGACTCCATTGAGTGTGGATATTGTCTAGATGACAATATTCTAGTTAAAACTCTCAGCTATGTTTTGTCGTATATTACACGACTGTTGTATAATTAAGTTTGTATTTGATTTATGTACCATGTATCTGGCGACTCAAGATGGGTGATGTATACCTATTTTGGGGGTGTCACAGTTGGTATCAAAGCTTAGGGATATGATCCCTGGCTGAGATGTGAGACAAGAACTAGGAGGGGAGAGACGGGGAATTCCTTCGCTAGTATGACCTACCTAAGTTTATTTGGAATTTAATTGGTCAGTCAGAGTATATGGATAATATGTGACATGTGAATTAACCCTTGTTTTGTGACAGTGTTTGCGAATGACATCTGAAAATATTGAGATAAGCAATGAAGCACATGAGACCATTGAGTCAGCTCAACCAAAAGGTAACGACCAACAACACGATAATAATCATACCGGTGGAAACGACCATCGGAACAATGATAACCATCGTGGGGGAAATTATCATGCCAAGAATGGTAACCACTTTGGTGGTAATCATGGCCAAGATAATAGAAGTGGAAATTTCAAGAAGAGAAGGTTATTTAGCCCGATTTTTCCGTGCACCAAAGTCAATTCTAGCTGGGACGGTGGCACCTAAGGCGGATATGGACAAAACAAAGTCAGTGGTTTCAGGAAGAGCATTTTTCGTGGCTTCTCAAAAAGCGAGTGACCCGAACGAAGTTAGCACGAGTTAGTTAATTATAAATTCTTGCGAAGTCTATACCTTATTAGATATCGGTTCTACCCATTCTTTTATCTCTCTTGCTTGCGCTCAACATTTAAATTTGACCCCAGAGAAGTTATACTTTGACTTATTGGTTGAAACTCCGTTAGGAGAAACCTTCATTTCATGTGCTATCCAAGTCTTGGATGAGAGTCACAGTTTTTGAATGACACTTCTATTGTTAATAAGTTTCCTGACGTATTCTTGAAGACTTTCTGGCCTACCCCAGTGCGTGAAATCAAATTTTGTATTGACCCCAGTACAAAACCCATTTCTTCAACCCTTAAATATTTCTTCAACCAAAATGAACGTATAATGCGCCAAAGGCGTTGGCTCGAGCTGTTGAAGATTACGATCGTACCATTCAATATCATTGTGGAAGAACGAACGTGGTAGCTGACGCGTTGAATAGAGGATCGTATGCATTTACGAGTGCGATGTTATTAACACAAAGACCCATTTCTTATAACTTACAAATGATGAAGATAGAGTTAAAGACTCTAGGGACCCACATGAAGATAACGAATATACGAGTAGAATTGACTATAATCGATAAAGTTAAAAGTCGCTCAAGCTACACACCCGAATTTGATGAATGTGAAGAAGAAGGTTCAAGAAGGCATTATTTTAGAAGCAAGAATCGAGGAAGTGAGGAAATCTCAACCCTCGATTAAATTGGCCCATTTGAAATCCTCGATCGAGTAGGAACTGTGGCCTATAGACTCGTTTTACCGCCATTATGTCACGTGTTCATAAAGTTTCTCACGTATCGTTGTTAGTAAAAACTTAGTCTTGGGGGACTTTGGATCCAAATTTCAGAATAAATAATGAATCTAAAAAATTATGAAATCATGGGGGTTTTGTAGAGCATGTTACAAGCTTTCCATAGCCTCGAAAACAGACTAATTCCGATAACGGATGATGAAGTTATGAAGATTTGAAGTATGTGTATCAAAAGCTGCAAAATCTAGAAAATTGGAGTTAAGTACCAAAGGTCGAGCGCCTAGGCACTAGGCTCCGCACTTAGAATCTGTTCTTGGGCGCCTAGGCGCTGGTCAAGTGTTAAGCCAAAATCTGTCTGGACATCCTTTAGTAAATTGGGCATAACGTTTTCATACGAACTCAGATTCAGGTGATTCAAGATGATTCGAAAAGATAACGAGTAGACCTAAATCTTTCATTCTTTATGTTTTGAGATTTGAGGTCAGTATCAAGGCCTAAAATGGTTATTTTAGGGACTGATGTGCATTCAAAGGCAATCGGAGGACATCGGGCATGCACATATGCAACGTGTAATGTTTTTGACGATAAAGGTATTCAAGGTATCCTCACATATTTGGCATACCAGGTACGTACGTAAATTTTGAGGGAGAAATTTCATAAGGAGGGGAGATTGTGAGACCCTAGATTTTATGAAAAAAGATTTAAATTTCTCAAAATATTTTTTTTGAATTTTATGGTGTGGATTTGATATAATGTTATAGTTGTGGGTAGTATTTATAAATTTTGTAAAGTATGCAAGTTGTTATATAATATTTGATTGGTCGGGGAATATTCATTTTAATAGGGAATATTCGTATGATGACACAATCATTGGTGGACCCCACAATGGAATTATTGTCGTAGTTAAAAAATGACAGAATTATCATTTTATAAAAATAACTACGGAGAGTGTTCTGAATTAAAAGCTGTTGAACTACTCGGTAGTAGTAAAAAGTGCGATGTCTGGCTGTGGTTGCATAGTAGTAACACGGTATTGATTATTGATGCTTACGTAAGAAGTCACTCAGTTATACTCAATTATTGCTACAATAATTGCTGCATCATATCTCTCATATTATTAATTCAATTATTGTTACAGTATCATCTGCATAGTATGTTATATTATTAAATCAATAATTGAGACGACAAAGTTATTCATATTATTATTTGTAATATTGACAATGTCTAGAAGTTCTGTTAAGGAGAGGTTTGGTCACCTAATAGGGCGCCAATAAGGAGAAATCCTTATCGGAAAGCCCCTCTTTCCTGGGAACGACCTGGTTATTAAATATTATGAATTATAATATTAATGATGAATAAGTTCGTGTTGATTAAAGATGAAATTGATAGTTCCATTGTGTTGGAATTATTAGTGTTAGTGGAAATCGATATTTATTTCGATAATAATTGATGTTTGGAGGTTATATTGACCAATCAGATAATTAACCGGATAAATAAGCAATTAATTTCTATTGATTTACATGATTATAACTATTTGTTCACATGTGTGTACTATTGATTCACATTCATTTACTATTAGGGGAGTTGGTGCAAGATTGATAATACTTGCATGACTAAGTTAAAAATGGAGGTATAGATGGAGTTACTATACTGTAATTCGTATTTTCACATGTCTAGAACTATTGATTCACATGTTTTACTATTGATTCGCTTGATTTACTATTAGGGGAGGTGGTGCAAGTTTGATAATACTTGCAGGACTAAATTAAAAATGAAGAAAAAGATGAAGGTATTATACTGTAATATTTTGAGCCCCAAAATGTGCAATTATCGAAACTATATTTTCCTATAAATAGAAGCTCATTCCTTCATTATTTTTCACCAATTCACTAAAGCTATTGAGCAATTACTATAGAGAGAAATTATAGAGAGAATGAAGAAGAGAAGTCTGCTACCTCACTATTCCATTATCCAGTCTTCTTTTGAGGTAAGTGGTATTATTTCTTTCGTATTCATGAAGAGATCTATTGTTATTCCATTCCATATTATTCTGTTGGAATAACCTGTATACGCGGACTACCGTATACATGGTGAAATTCTTCTGTTATTCCATTCTGTATTATTATGTTGGAATAACCTGTATATGCGAAGTACCGCATACATGGTGAAATTCTTCTGTTATTCCATTCTTTATTATTCTGTTGGAATATCACATCTATCGTATTACGCATGACACCGGTTCCATTATTTATTATTACATTGGAATAACTTTTATACATTTGGTCTATCGCATGCACGGTGAATTTCGTTGTTATTCCATTCTTTTTATTTCGTTAAAATATCTCAAATCTGTACATGCGGATTACGCATGACACTGGTTCCATTCTTTATTATTATGTTGGAATAACTCATCTATGCAAGTACACCGCATACATGGTGAAATTCTTACGTTATTCCATTCTTTATTATTATGTTGGAATAACTTTAATCATCCAATACCGCATACATGGTGAAATTCTTCTGTTATTCCATTCTTTATTATTCTGTTGGAATAACCTGTTTATGTGGATTTACCACATGCATGGTGAATGATCCTTCGTATTCATTTCTTATTAAATTGTGGAAATGATCTGTCTACGTGGATTACCGCATGGCGGGCAAAAATCCATTTGCAGTTTTATATATTCTCTTATACTCAGTTGGTTAAAGTTTTGGCTTCTATACTCCATGAAATTAGTGGAATATCCTTGATATTTGCGCTTCATCCAGTATCTTTTCATGGAAATATCCTTCTATGCATTCTTGAATTTTACACCACAAAGAAGTATCATGATAACAATTTTGACGTTATTGATTTCTGGATAAATTAAGTTATAAATCTTTAAAATTTATCGTTGAACTTGTTTTATTGAATTATTATGTCATTGGCATCATCCTCATGCTTATATTGTGATGAAAGTCATCTTTGGCTTACGTGCATAGATTGACTTGGTATGATTATGACCAGGAATTATTCGGTATAATCATGACTGTAATGTGACGAATGATGTGGTAAAAGTCTTCATTGGCCTGTAGTGCATTGATGGACAGTTGTTGGTATGATTATGACCAGGGATTATTCGGTATAATCATGACCATTGATGATTACATGAATATCCTTGGTTGTGGTGCAGGGATGATTCGATTTTATTTATTGTCGAGTCTCGTGATAAAGTTGATGAAAAACTTTTTAAATCATAGAAGATAGTAGATTTTATGCTCTACTTGACTCTTCTAATGGATTGCTTGTTCCGCTGCAGTTAAACTTGTTGTCTATTGTATTCTATCAGTTGTTATACTGTTGAAGGCTATGGATAATTTATTCTGCATTATCTTAGTCATAATATTTCTTGCTGGGCTAGTTGAGCTCACCCTTTCTTTCACTGTTCTCTTCAAGAAATGAGAATATAGCTGGGACGAGTCGATGAACGAATTGACGGTCAAGATGGTTATTTTTGTAGTCCTCACTATTTTGAGAAATAGTATGATAATAATTGTAATGAGGACTCCATTAAGTGTGGATATTGTCTAGATGACAATATTCTAGTTAAAACTCTCAGCTATGTTTTGTTGTATCTTACACGACTATTGTATAATTAAGTTTGTATTTGATTTATGTACCATGTATCTGGCTACTCAAGATGGGTGATGTATACCTGTTTTGGGGGCGTCACACCATGTATTTGGCGACTCAGAATGAGTGATGCATACCTATTTTGGGGGCATCACACAAGTCCAAAGTTAACTCATAGCAAATCAGAAGCCTAGAATCAAGAACTTGTTCAAAGAAAGGTAAAAACTTTATTTGAAATCTGATCTTTGATGCACTGTTAGAAGTTATGATTTTGTGTTTAAACATGTTTTTTGTAGTCCATATAGTTGATCTGGGTTGGTAGATGACAGATCCATAACATCTAAGTGCACGAAGTTGATGTTTTCAAGAATCTAGAAAAATTTTAAATGTTGTCTTACAACCGAATGTCAAACCTCATAAATCTCATTCTATGTATAGTTTTTGTGTTTTGAAAGTTTAAAGTTGTAGTATGTAATGTAGGCTTGGATCTGGAACTTGAATCAGGTCTAGATCATGTACATATTGTAAGATATAGGTGGTCAAACCACGTTGACCGACTATGACCAAACCGATCTGGGTAACCCAGATTATTACCTAGAAAGCTCTGACAAGATATTTGTGGCCACAGATCTTTCATATGTTTGTTGTTTTGTTCTTGTTATTGTATCTATAATGTTATATGTTATATAGACTTTAGATTCATGTTAGTATATCACCTATATGATTAACATAAAGAAAGTAGTGGCTGGTCAAAGGAGGCCAGACGATCATGAAATCGGGTTTCTGGGTAACCCAAAAAAAACTGATGAGCATGATCTCTGACATACTTTGACTGACAGAGATCTGATAATTGTATTGTTGTTTGATTGATTTTATGTGATATATTTGTTCACTTACATGTTGGCTACAACCTAAAATCATTGGATCAGTAAAACATTACATGAACAACAAGTTGTGGAAGCCCAAATACGGCTACTCAAACTGTTCTTCATTTCTAGGTAACCCAAAAAATAAAGAACAGCTCTGACAGCTTGTTCTAAGGCTTATATCTTGCAGCTTGATGATTTGTAAATCTTCTAAGTCCTTTAATCATGTACCCTGTTCGTTAGTCTACAAAGCCCGACGTCTAAAACATCTATAACATGAACAAATTGCATGCTATAAGGCCATCAATAGTGTTGACCGGCCATGACTTCATGTTTTTAGGCATCCCAGAAATGAAGAACATGTCTGACAGCTAGTTCAAGGCTTTATAACTTTCATTTATGATATTGTATGACCCTGTTTATTGTTGATTCTTGTAGTTCTACATCAGCACTACAAGATCAAAGCTTTAGCTTGCCCAGAAAAACATTACACAAGAAATTATTGTTAGTCAAACTAGGTCACTCGAAACTGCCATATGAATGTTGTTGGTGCTCAAGAACACCTAAGGCTACACTTTCTGTCGCTAAAGGCTTTAGCGACAGACTTTTAATTTTATTTATATTAGTTTCCAAAAATCTTTAAAAATAGAAATTAATTTCTGAAAATTACAAAAATGATTTTAAAAAATATTTGAAGTTATAAAAATTAACTTTTAATAAATTGGCATATTTTCCATAAATATTAGTATTTATTTGAATACTATTGGTATGTAGTTTATTTAATAAATGTATTAAATAAATTAATTAAAAATAATTTTATTATATTAAAAATCATTTTAAATGATAATAAGGTATTTAAAAATATTTGAAGTTCTAAAATATAAATTTTAATATTTTAAGGTAAATTTCATTAATTATTTAATATTAATGATATTTAGACTTATTTAATAATTATATTAAACAAATTTATTAAAAAGGATTTTAATATTATAAAAATTATTTTAAATGAAAATAAAGTGCTTTAAAATATTTGAAGTTATAAAATATAACTTTTAATACTTAAAGGATAATTTCAATAATAATTTAATATTAATGATATTATATTTATTTAATAATTGTATTAAATAAATAGTTTAAAAATGATTTTATTGATTTAAAAATCATTTAAAAGGATATAAATGATTTAAAAATATTTTAAGTTATAATAAATGACTTTTAATATTTTGATAAATAATACATTAATATTTAAATATTAATGGTAATTATTTAACAATGATTTTAAATGTTTTAAAAATCATTTAAGGGTAATATTAATACTTTAAAAATATTTTGAGTTATTATAAATAACTTTAATATTTTGGCAATAGTTTCATTAATATGTTAATATTAATTAAATATTAATCATAATAGAATTATTTAATATTTAAATCATTTAATAAAGATTCCGGTGTTTGAAAAATCATTATAAATTATAATAATTGTTTAAAAATTATTATAAGTCATTTAAAAATAATATGACTGATATTTAAGTTATCTAAATGAATATTGAACTCCAGAATAGAGTTTTAGACTCGATAATTACCCGATAAAGTCGTCGGTACACCGAAATGTTTTTGAAATTGATCTGGACTTAGATAGTTTAACTAGATACGTATTCGTTTGTGATATAATAACTGATATACATATGTGACAATGTGATTAGGTTATGTGATGATTGCAAATAGCAGTATTATGTGTTATAGTATGTTATTTTAATCGAACGAATGATCTTATTAATGATAGGTCTCGATATAAAAGATAAAACTAAGTTGTGTAACTGTAGCCAGCAAATCGGGCAAATATCTAACCCTTTGTATTTACTTTATGCAATGGACATGAGTAAGAAAGTTTCAGAATTATATTATCGTTATGCCAGATTATTAACTCTGTTGTTATTGATTACGTATCCAAATAATTATATTCATACAAGTTCTTAAATTATCCGATCATTGTTTATTAATACAGTATTGTTGTACAATCCATATATTTATTATGTTTATTAATTTCTAAATATGGTTATACAAGTGTCCTCACTAGGATAATCATTCTATTTAATCACATGTTGATACATACTTATTGGTTTCCAGTATGTATACATTGACTTAAAAGCCGTCTAAGCTATTTGATTCAGCTAGACACATATTTAAAATTATTGTTGAACAAGATAGAACTTTATTGTATCCAATCGAATTATTTTGGTTTGGATTCCAGACTAAGTATGAACATCCCGAATCTGGGAAACTTTTGTGCGCCAAAGGTGGATATGTTGGACGAAAATATCATTCGAACATGTAGTATTGATCAATACAGGGCATAACGGGCTGATCACCCTCGTGCCTGTAAGTTATGACGGTTTACAGATGAAGTTCTGTTTAACCTTTTTAAAAATTAAAAACAATGTCCATAGTCTGTCGACTGATCTCCATTTATAGTCAATATGTAGTTTCAAAAATTTGAAATAAAATTGATATGTTGTTTATGGTTGGTTTAGCTTACTTCACAACTGTTGATTCGTCGTAGAAGTGTCATTCGCAGAAAACATTTATATCTTTCAGCTAACGTTTATTGTTTGCTATTACTTGCTGGGTACTCAAATGCTCATTCTTGCTTAATTTAAATATTTTGAGTTAAGTGTGATCAACCTGAAGGCTCTATCAAGAACAAAGGAAAAGGAAAGGTTACAAAATAAGTTATACGATATCCTATGTAATATATAGACTATACTAAGACAATGATATTTATTATTATCATGTTATGTAATGTATTAAAGGTTTTGAACCTGGGGGATTAGAAAACTCTGATGTATGTAAATTAAGTTTAATGTTTATATTATTATTATTATTCCGCTTAAGGAAATAATATCGTGAAACACCGAGTTTGGGTTTCAAGTACCTGAATTTGGGGGCGTCACAAGTTGGTATCAGAGCTTTAGGGTTAAAAACCTTAGGTGGGATAGACCTTAGGCTATAACTTTGATGCCCCCAAATTTAGACACTCATAGCTCGAATTTGATTCGTCACGTGCTAATTCTAATATCATACTAAAATCATCAACAACATAAATAATAGAATTATTTACATTGATATAATGTAAATATTCGCGTCCCAAGGTACTGTAACCATTACTACAACAATCCAGTGATTAAACTTAGACATAACTTAATCATCCTTAAATACATCATAATAAGCATAACAATAGTAATAATACTTCTACACTTAAAGGACTAAGTTATTCTGTAGCCTTGACCTTTCCCTTGTCCTTTCCCGATGTACTGCCTTGCTCTGCCTTAACTGTAATGTTTTTAGGGAAGCAAAAATGAGCAATAAGTTTGCCCAGCAAGTAATATAGCAAGAAGAATAAGCAGTTATAGCATTTGAATCTTCAGGGGTATACCAATAATTGATAGTTCAAGGATATCAAGAAATATCAAGAGTATTCAATAGGTGTCACTATAGACTGAAGGATATCAACAAAATTTCAGGATTTATTCATTTCGAGGTTCAATAAGACTGAACACTGAGCAGTCACTAAGGACTAAGGACTCTAACTAGAATCAACAGTATTATACTGCAATCCAATATAAACGAGTACAACAGGTGATCAGCCTAAAGTACTCTACGTTATGCATAACATTTAATCATGCTCATGTGTGCACGTCGGTTCCCCGATAATATAAAATTTCCCCTTTTTAAGAGGGTTGTCCTTCTCAGAAGACTTACAAGAGTCCGCACCAAATCGATTGGTTTGGATAGCTTTCTTAACACATGATTATAGTCTAGCCGAATCAAAGGCTTAGACCATTTTTATAATGCATTTATGAACGATAAGTCCAATGCTCGTAACAATGTTAAGGCATACAAATGATTTCTGAATAGTAATAGATGTTTGCTCGATATAAATATGGAAACAATTCGGGTTATACAATATACAATATAAAGATTTTAGAAAACATGCATTCAATATAAGAATCAAACGAAGTTTGAGAATTCGCACAAAATCCAAAGTTGTGTGAGTTAGGAGACTTGCCTTTAGCGTTGATTACCACTTATAGCGTAAAATCACCTCAATGAACTATGTTATCCTATTTATGTAGGTATAGGTATTCACTAGACACACACACTTGATATACATATTTGCATACCTTCATCACATATATCTAAATTCATATACGCTACACACTCATAGATGCGTAACTCACATTGATTTATACCTTTAAAATCTTTAGTACCATATGCTCATCTTTTATTTGTATTTGCAAAATATCCCTTATTTTACGTATTTTTAAGTTGTTTCACATATTAAGGAACCTTTAATCTAGTTTTGACCCTTTATTAAAGTTACTCATACATTTCCATCTTTCACAGTTAGAAGAGTTCATTATATCAATCACTAGCCATAATATTCATTACACCACGTAATATTGCCAAACAACTTCTTTCTACACATGCTTGCATAGTTTATAAAATGTCTAACTAGATGCGTGAACATGTCGATTATCTCTAGAGGCATAAGCATCCTATTCTAATTGTTCAAATGTTAACAATATAAGTCATAGAGTTTTCAACTCAATTGTTTTTCAAATATTAAGATGTCATGTCTAACAATTTATACATGCAAGGTACGTTGAGTCCACATTTCATATGTATTTACAAGACTATTAAGCTATAAACATATGCTCAATAGGTTAGATTCAAAAAGGCGTACCGTTTTATAACATGGTTTTTGTCTTTTAACTTTTCTTTCCAAAAGGTTATAATTCAACTCTAAACCAACTAAAACATCTTGCAACTTTCATTGATACATATTTATGAAGTATGTATGTTCTTAAATTTAAGTGAAATTAAGACTTCTTACATCAAACAAATCAAATAAAACAAAACAACAAAAGTCGATTAACAATAAGACCTTTTCACGGGTATGCATTAACACTATAAAACCCCTCTGGTAAAGGTATGGCTCCTCAGAACATCTTCACCCCCTTTTGGGCGGACCTTATATGCAACATGACCCCCGTCGAGGTGGGCATGACTGCTATCTTATGATTACAGGCATCCCCTGCTTCGAGCTTTCAAGCAATTTTCAACCCAACAACAATCCAAACAACAATGCAATGATGTATGATTGATATAAACTTGCTATGAAACATCCCTAGCATGCTTCTAACACTTCCAAACATATAAACAATTAAATTCAAGGATCAATTCAAGATTTTTATCATTTTTCCAAAGTTTAACACATTTAGCGATTCTCTTCATTACAGATTCATTACTTGACCAATTTACTTCGTTTAACTTTCGTTGATTTCGTATTTAACCATATTAACAATGTCTAGCTTCAAGTTACACATTCTAGCATGCTTCAACCATAAACTTTTTAACTCAAAACAAGTATTATTGTACTTTTCTAAGAACTTTGCAAATACTTGAATATAAGAACATATAGAGGAATATTACCTTTAGTGGAGTTGAATTGCTACTCTAGCTTCACTTTATAGATTATATAAGCTCTACCCAATCACACTCACACACATTTGAAGTTTTAACAGAGAATTAGCAAAATGTTTGTGAATGTGAAGAGCTCCATTTATAGGAAAGCTTGTGACCAATCTAAGCTTTACTCAATGAATTAAACCATTAGAATGGAGAAGAAGCTGATGGTTATGAAGGATTTGGTAAAAGAGTACCATATAGGCCACTCCCCTTCTCATAATTTGCTAGCTTTGTGTTTGGTAAGGAGGGACGAGGCCAATGGCCTATTACGTGAAGAAGAAAAGAGTGACACTCAATTTGGGGCATTCTAATACTCAGCATTTATATTACTACTAGCACAATTAGGTTTATTTTACACTTTGTTCACATTTGAGCATACATATACACCGACTCATACATTACACATAAAATCATATACTCCATGTACATTGATTTATTTCAAATAATATTTACCATAGACTAGGATATAATTTAATTGGGTACCAATATTACTTCCTATTCCAATTCTACATATATATATAAAAATAATCACTTATTATTAATTATTTATTTAATCAATGTTATTTTCTCCCATAGGTTTAGAATACACATTTAAATACCCCTACACACAATATGGGGTCACATAAGACTCTTTTTCACATAACTTAATAAATTACATTAGTTAAGCTTACTTTTATCATATAGTTTTATATAATAATTCCAATATCACACCTCATCTTATATTGAATGAAAAACCTTGCTATATAAGATTTCTTCTTACATGCTATTACTCATGAAAATTAATGAATGACGATTAGTCAATGAAATTATTTATTTATTAATAGTACTAATTAATTTAATCCATATCATCACTAATTAAATTAGTACTTTCTCATTTCACCATTTTGCCACAGTAGGCATAATTCCACAAGTTTAAACTAAGCTTTTCATCACTTTTGCTACATTACTTAATTATCACATACTTAGTCAATTAAATTAATTTCCACACTCATGCTAATACTATATATATTTATATTCAAATAAATATGTAAACAATCTTTATTCTCCATATTATAATTTATTAAAATTCACGGGCATTACATCCTCCCCCCTTATAAGAATTCCTTCCTCGGAATTATACAAGGTTACACAAATAAATGGAGATAATCCTTCGCATCTTATCTTCTAATTCCCATTTGGCCTCTTCGGTATTCTGGTTTCGCCAAACCACTTTTACAGAAGATATAATTTTATTCCTCAATGTTTGCTCTTTTCTATCTAGTATTTGAATAGGAATTTCCTCATACGTTAAATTTTTCTCTACTTGAATAGGCTCGTAGGAGATCACGTGTCTATAGTCGGGCTTGTACGGATGTAACATCGAAATGTGAAACACGTTGTGAATGTGTTCCAATTCAGGTGGTAATGCAACTTTATATGCCACTTCGCCCACTCGTTTCAATATTTCAAATGGTCCTATGAACCTCAGACTCAATTTCCCTTTCTTTCCGAATCTGATCTTTCCCTTCCAGGGGGACACCTTCAAAAACACAAAACTACTAACTTCAAAGTCTTGATTCTGACAATGCAAATTGGTGTACTTCTTTTGACGATCTTGAGCTGCTACCAATCTAGCCCTTATCGTTGTTACCACGTCAGCCATTTGTTGAACTAATTCCGGTCCCAAAAGTCTTCGCTCTTCGACTTCATCCCAACACAATGGTGTTCTACATTTTCTTCCATAAAGAGCTTCATATGGCGGCATACCAATACTCGCATGATAACTACTATTGTAAGCGAATTCTACCAATGGTAAGTGGTCGTCCCAATTGCCCTTGAAGTCCATCACGCAAGCTCTAAGCATATCCTCCAACGTTTGTATGGTTCGTTCACTCTGCCCGTCAGTTTGAGGGTGATAAGCAGTATTTAGTCTCAACTGAGTTCCCATTAGTTCTTGCAAAATTTTCTAGAATTTTGACGTGAAGCGCGGATCTCGATCGGAGACAATCGACACCGGCACTCCATGTCGCGATACGATCTCCTTTACATATAAGTTTGCTAACTGGCTCAAATTGAATCGGATCTTGATGGGTATAAAATGAGCTATCTTTGTCAATCGGTCCACGATAACCCAAATGGAATCATAACCCTTCTATGTGATCGGGAGTCCAACCACGAAGTCCATCATAATGTGCTCCCATTTCCATTCTAGTATTTCTAGCGGTTGAAGTAGTCAACTTGGCCTCTGGTGTTCTTCTTTGACTCTTTGACAAGTAAGACATCTACTAACTCACTCTGTAACTTCTCTTTTCAAATTAGGCCACCAAAAGTGGTGTCGAATATCCCGTTACATCTATGTGCCTCCTGGATGAACAGAATACGTCGTATTATATGCTTCATGCAAGATTTCCTCTCTTAGTTCGATTATAGCTTGCACCCATACTCGAACCTCAAATCTCAATATACCATTCTTATCTACCTTGAACTTTTCTTCCTCATTTTCTTCTATTCTCATCCTTATCTTCTCACATTCTTCATCTTTCTCTTGTGCTTCCCTTATTCTGTCCAATAATGTCGGGTAAGCTCCTATTACGAATAATTTTCCTTTCACCTCTTTCAGTTTTTCCACCTCTATTTTCAACTTTTCCATTTCTCTTATTAATTCCTCCTGAGTTGTCAATTTTAATAATTTCTCCCTTCCTTTTCTACTCAAAGCGTCGGTAACTACGTTTTCTTTTCCCGGGTGATAAAGAATTTCACAATCGTAATCCTTGATTAATTCCAACCACCTTCTTTGCCGCATGTTCAACTCCTTCTGTGTGAATATATATTTCAGACTCTTGTGGTTCGTGTATATCTCACATTTTTCTCCATACAAATAATGCCTCCAAATCTTCAACGCAAAAACTACCACTGCTAACTCTAAGTCATGGGTAGGGTATCGTTTTTCAAAATCCTTTAACTGTCGTGATGCATACGTAATGACCTTGCCATGCTGCATTAGCACACAACCAAGTCCTCGATGCGATGCATCACTATACACCACAAATCCTCCCGTATCATCTGGTAATGATAATATAGGCGCCTCGCTCAACCTTTTCTGTAATTCTTGGAAACTCTCCTCGCATTTGCCCGTCCACACGAACATCACTACATTCCTCGTTAGATTGGTCAGCGGAGTTGCTATCTTAGAAAAATATTGGATAAATCTTCGATAGTACCCGGCTAACCCTAAGAAACTTTACCTCTGTTGGCGTCTTTGGTTGTTCCCAATTATTTACCGCCTCCACTTTTGCAGGATCTACGGAAATTCCATTTTAATCTATCACGTGTCCTAAAAATTGAACATTCTCCATCCAAAATTCACATTTTGAAAATTTAGCGTACATCTTTTCCCTTCTCAATGCTTCCAATACCATCCTCAGGTGTTCGGCATGCTCTTCCTTAGTCTTAGAATAAATCAAGATGTCGTCAATAAATACTACTACAAACTTATCTAAGTATGGCTTGAAAACTCAGTTCATCAAGTCCATGAATGCTTCCGGAGCATTAGTTAACCCAAATGACATCACTAGAAATTTGTAATGTCCATAACGAGTTCGGAACGCCATCTTTGGTATGTCCTCCTCTCGTACTTTCAACTGATGATAACCCGTTCGTAAATCTATCTTGGAAAAACACTTTGCTCCTTTCATTTGGTCAAAAAGGTCGTATATCCTTGGCAACAGATATCTATTCTTAATGGTTACTCGGTTCAACTCCCGATAGTCGATACAGAGCCTCATTGACCCAACCTTTTTCTTTACAAACAACACTGGTGCTCCCCAAGGAGACACACTTGGCCGAATGTAACCCTTATCTGGCAACTCTTGTAATTGTATCATTAATTCCTTCATTTCTACTGGCGCTATACGATATGGGGCTTTCAAAATTGGTGCGGTTCCCGGTGCTAAGTCTATTATAAATTCAATTTCTCTGTCTGGCGGAAGACCAGGTAGATCGTCTGGAAACATGTCTTGGAAATCTCTCACAACTGATATATCCTTGATTTTTACTCCCTTTTTCTGTGTATCCACTATATAGGCTAAATAACCTATACATCCTTTCTTTAACAACTTCTTGGCCTGCATCATCGTAAGGAAACACGATTGCTTGAGCGATGAGCTACCATAAAACACTACCTTAGACCGATTTGAGGTCTAAAGGTTCACACTTTTCTCTTTACAATCGATTATCGCAGTGTAGCTGGATAACCAATCCATTCCTAATATCACATCAAACGATCTATCAGTTTAATCGGAATTAAGTCTACATTTAATTTGTGATCTCTAATGTTTACACAACAGTCTCGGTAAACAAACTCTACAAAAATTACCTCCTTGTTCGTAATCTTTATGTTCAACGAATTTTCAAAGCATTCAGGGGGTATGTTTAATCGATTAGCAAATTCTTCAGACACAAAGGAATAGGTAGTACCCGAATCAAATAATACATAGGCTTTTATATTATTGATTGGGAGAATACCTGACACCACATCCTTTGCAGTCACTACGTCTTGGACAGTCATGTTAAAGGTTCGGGCAGTTGGTCGGTTGGATTGTGTTGGTCCGCCGATCATCAGCTTGCTGCCCCCTCCCTGTTGGCCGCTTCCTCCGCCGCTCCCCTTCTTTGGGCAATCCTTGATTTGATGCTCAGTTGAGCCACATGTGAAACATCCCTTGATCTTTTTCGGCTTTGGGTAGTTGGGCAAAATGTGCCCTTCCTGGCCGCAGTTGTAGCAGATGTTGCACCCCTTCCAGCATTTCCCTTGATGGTTTTTTCGACATTTCGAGCAAGCTTCACTTCTTTTCTTAAACCTTCCTTGATAACTTTCTGACTGGTTGATGCTTCGATTTTTGGTATTGTTGTTATTGTTGTTGTTGCGGTTATCCCATTTCCTTTTTCCCAGATAACTTCCACCATTGCTACTCCCTCCATGAGTTTCTCCTCTAGCATTCTTGTCCTTCTTCTCCTTGTTGTATTTTCTCAATGCCTCGTTACTTCCCTCAACAATTATTGCCTTCTCTAATAATGTGGCAAACGAGTCGATTTGAAGGACCGACACCTTGTTGAATAACCAAGGTTTTAGTCCAAGTTCGAAGCGTCGAGCTTTCCTTCGGGCGAGTTCATTGAACTTGGCCGCGTACTGCGCCACCGTCATCTCCCCTTGTTTCAGTTCTAGAAACTTTACCTCCATCCTATTCTTCATGCTCTTTGGGAAGTAATTCTCGAAGAACAAGGTCTTAAACCTCTCTCAGGTTATAGTCCCTTCTCCGGCCCTCTGTTGATTTGCTTCCCACCAGTAGTTTGCTTCTCCCCTCATCATATATGTAGCGAAAATGGTTTTCTGGTCTTCACCCACACGAGAAATGGCGAAGGCTTTCTCCATTTCCTTAATCCACATTTGCGCTATGATAGGGTCGGTAGTACCCACGAATTCCGGAGGTCCTACGCTCTTAAAGTCCTTGAAGTTTGTGACTAGAGCTACTTGGGGAATGGGTGGTACTGGTTCATTTCTTCTCCTAAGAGCTTCCCCTAACAAATCTACAAGCCTCTGAATGGGATCTACTTGTCCTCTCTCATCATTAACCAACTCTTCTGGTGCAGTTAATCTACGTCTAGGCGGCATTTTCTGCATCACAAAACTTCCATTTTTATTATCTAATTATATTATTTAAACAATTCTCCATAAAATGTAATAAGATTTCATAACACATAAGATCATTTATATTCATATGCCAAATTGTTACATTACATGATTATCTCTAGCATACTTCTATAAATGACACAATCTATCCCCTAATATCACAATAGATGGGGACATTCATCAACATACTACCCCTCTAATATAATTCAAAAGTTTGGGGTTTACAACTATCTCACATCTTACACAAAAGACTGAGATTACAACAACAAATTATACATCACATAATAAAATATGACAATTACTAACTTCTAACACCTAGACTTAATCTATCATTCCGCGCTCCACAACACTCTGGTACTCCCTTTGAGTAATGTGCACCACCATATCTCTACTTATGTTGGGCCGAGTCTGTCCCTGCTCCGTCGGGTAGTGATTACCCCATCAATCAATCTTTCCATGGCCGTGCGCACAACATAGCCTATCTGGTTCATCTCCCTCTTCTTACATCTCACCTCGTCCTCCAAATCACTAGCCCTATCATTGGCTTCTTCCCATTTTCCCTCAAAATGGATCCTATCCATCACCTCCATCTCTAACTGAGTTCGGAGAGCTCCCTTCTCCAACCTCTCGCTTATAACTTTCTGCTCCATTTCTTCCAACTTCCCTGCCAGCTCTACATTCCTAGCCACTGCCCTGTGAAACAAAGCTCTCATCTGGATCTCTACCTCCTTGCGATGAGCAATCTCCACCCCCAACTCTTGTATCACTAACTTTCTCTGGTGGTCCTTGTCCCTCAATTTTAGGAACTCAGACTCCCTCTCTCTAGCCTCAGCCTCTAATTCCTCCACTCTACATCCCAACTCCAGGATCCGTTCCTCATACTCTCCCAACATCTGATCCTCGAAAGTAGTCTCGTCGGAGTTCTCCACAGGCTCCTCCTCCGGATCAGATTCCTCAGGTAGAGGCTCCATCTCCTCCTCCTCGTCATCATAATCAATAGGGGCCAATGCTGATATGGGCTCCACTATCGATGGTGCCTCAAATACCATGTGTATGTCACGCGGCTCCTCTTCTACTACTCGGCTAGGTCCTCCCATGTTAGTCATCCTACAATCACCAACATAAGACAAGATAAACAACAACTTCATTAAAATGTTAAATAACATAAGTTCATTGTATAGAATGAAGTTATATTCTATAGCACACTAAGTCACTCTCTATGAGAACTCTATATAAGTTTCATCCCTCTCTATCTTCTAATTTCTCCTAAGTTATAATCCAAGGACTCTCACTCCTAAGGTTTATAACTATAGCGTTGATACCAACCTGTGACACCCCCAAATTCAGAAACTCATATCTCGAATTTGATTCATCACGTGCTAATTCTAATATCATACTAAAATCATCAACAACATAAATAATAGAATAATTTATATTGATATAATATAAATATTCGTGTCCCAAGGTACCACAACAATCCAGTGATTAAACTTAGATATAACTTAATCATCCTTAAATACATCATAATAAGCATAACAATAGTAATAATACTTCTACACTTAAAGGACTAAGTTATTCTGTAGCCTTGACCTTTCCTTTGTCCTTTCCCGATGTATCGCCTTGCTCTGCCTTAACTATAATGTTTTTAGGGAAGCAAGAATGAGCAACAAGTTTGCCCAGCAAGTAATATAGCAAGAAGAATAAGCAGTTATAGCATTTGAATCTTCAAGGGTATAACAATAATTGATAGTTCAAGGATATCAAGAAATATCAAGAGTATTCAATAGGTGTCACTATAGACTGAAGGATATCAACAAAATTTTAGGATTTATTCATTTCGAGGTTCAATAAGAATGACCACTGAGCAGTCACTAAGGACTAAGGACTCTTACTAGAATTAACAGTATTATACTGCAATCCAATATAAACGAGTACAACAGGTGATCAACCTAAAGTACCCTACGTTATGCATAACATTTAATCATACTCATGTGCGCACGTCGGTTCCCCGATAATATAAAATTTCACGTTTTTAAGAGGGTTGTCCATCTCAGTAGATTTACAAGAGTCCGCACCAAATCGATTGGTTTGGATAGATTTCTTAACACATGATTATGGTCTAGCCAAATCAAAGGCTTAAGACCATTTTTATAATGCATTTATGAACGATAAGTCCAATGCTCATAATAATGTTAAGGCATACAAATGATTTCTGAATAGTAATATATGTTTCCTCGATATAAATATGGCAACAATTCGGGTTATACAATATACAATGTAAAGATTTTAGAAAACATGTATTCAATATGAGAATCAAACGAAGTTCGAGAATTCGCACAAAATCTAAAGTTGTGTGAGTTAGGAGACTTGCCTTTAGCGTTGATTACCACTTATAGCGTAAAATCACCTCAATGAACTATGTTATCCTATTTATGTAGGTATAGGTATTCATTAGACACACACACTTGATATACATATTTGCATACCTTCATCACATATATCTAAATTCATATAGGCTACACACTCATAGATGTGTAACTCACATTGATTTATACCTTTAAAATCTTTAGTACCATATGCTCATCTTTTATTTGTATTTGCAAAATATCCCTTACTTTACGTATTTTTAAGTGGTTTCACATATTAAGGAACCTTTAAGCTAGTTTTGACCCTTTATTAAAGTTACTCATACATTTCCATCTTTCACAGTTAAAAGAGTTCATTGTATCAATCACTAGCCATAGTATTCATTACACCATATAATATTGCCAACCAACTTCTTTCTACACATGCTTGCATAGTTTATAAAATCTCTAACTAGATGTGTGAACATGTCGATTATCTCTAGAGGCATAAGCATCGTATTCTAATTGTTCAAAAGTTCACAATATAAGTCAGAGTTTTCAACTCAATTGGTTTTCAAATATTAAGATGTCATGTCTAACAATCTATACATGCAAGGTACGTTGAGTCCACATTTCATATGTATTTACAAGACTATTAAGCTATAAACATATGCTCAATAGGTTAGATTCAAAAAGGCGTAACGTTTTATAACATGGTTTTTGTCTTTTAACTTTTCTTTCCAAAAGGTTATAATTCAACTCTAAACCAACTAAAACATTTTGCAACTTTCATTGATACATATTTAAGAAGTATGTATGTTCTCGAATTTAAGTGAAATTATGACTTCTTGCATCAAACAAATCAAATAAAACAAAACAACAAAAGTCAGTCATAGCAATGACACCCCCACGTATGAAAGTGACATTTACACTATAAAACCTTTCACGAAATGGCAGCTCTATAAGCATCTTCACCCCCAATCGGGCGGGCCTTATCTGTGAGAAGATGACCCCGCTTGAGCGGACACGGTCATTGTCTTATGATCACAGACATCCCCTGCTTCGAGCTTTCAAGTAATTTTTAACCCAACAACCATCCAAACAACAATGTATTGATGTATAATTGATATAAACTTGCTATGAAACATCCCTAGCATGCTTCTAACACTTCCAAACATATAAACAATTAAATTTAAGGATCAATTCAAGATTTTTATCATTTTTCCAAAGTTTAACACATTTAGCGATTCTCTTCATTACAGATTCGTTACTTGACCAATTTACTTCGTTTAACTTTCATTGATTTCGTATTTAACCATATTAACAATGTCTAGCTTCAAGTTACACATTCTAGCATGCTTCAACCATAAACTTTTTAACTTAAAACAAGTATTATTGTACTTTTCTAAGAACTTTGCAAATACTTGAATATAAGAACATATAGAGGAATATTACCTTTGGTGGAGTTGAATTGCTACTCTAGCTTCACTTTGCAGATTATATAAGCTACACCCAATCACACTCACACACACTTGAAGTTTTAACAGAGAATTAGAAAAATGGTTGTGAATGTGAAGAGCTCCATTTATAGGAAAGCTTGTGACCAATCTAAGCTTTACTCAATGAATTAAACCATTAGAATGGAGAAGAAGCTGATGGTTATGAAGGATTTGGTAGAAGAGTACCATATAGGCCACTCCCCTTCTCATAATTTGCTAGCTTTGTGTTTGGTAAGGAGGGACTAGGCCAATGGCCTATTACGTGAAGAAGAAAAGAGTGACACTCAATTTGGGACATTCTAATACTCAGCATTTGTATTACTACTAGCACACTTAGATTTATTTTACACTTTGTTCACAATTGAGCATACATATACACCCACTCATACATTACACATAAAATCATATACTCCATGTATATTGATTTATTTCAAATAATATTTACCCTAGACTAGGATATAATTTAATTGGGTACCAATATTACTTCCTATTCCAATTCTACATATATATATATAAAAATAATCACTTATTATTAATTATTTATTTAATCAAAGTTATTTTCTCCCATAGGTCTAGAATACACATTTAAATACCCCTACACACAATATGGGGTCACATAAGACTTTTTTTCACATAACTTAATAAATTACATTAGTTAAGCTTACTTTTATCATATAGTTTTATATAATAATTCCAATGTCACACCTCATTTTATATTGAATGAAAAACCTTGCTATATAAGATTTCTTCTTACATGCTATTACTCATGAAAATTAATGAATGACAATTAGTCAATGAAATTATTTATTTCTTAATAGTACTAATTAATTTAATCCATTTCATCATTAATTAAATTAGTACTTTCTCATTTCACCATTTTGCCACACTAGGCATAATTCCACAAGTTTAAACTAAGCTTCTCATCACTTTTGCTACATTACTTAATTATCACATACTTAGTCAATTAAATTAATTGACACACTCATGCCGATACTATATATATTTATACTCAAATAAATATGCAAACAATCTTTATTCTCCATATTATAATTTATTAAAATTCACGGGCATTACAATAACCTTAGGACAGAGGGAAACGTTGAAAATACAAATAACTCATATAGAGTTTAAAAGGAGAAGAATTGAATAAATTCATCGTCAAACAAAATAAAAGATAACCTATATAAAACTATTGTTTGTTATGTGTATATATTATATACTAATCAAGATAATTTATGTGTAGATGTCAGGTGGAAAAGGATTAGGATACCCTCAAATCATAAAGAATGAGTCAATATCAAAGCCAATAGATGAAATAGAGGCTCACATTGAAAGAAACCTCGATGAGGTGATTATTTTGGAAAATATAGTACCAGATCCAGAAACGATGGAACTAACAGATAGTGATTCGGACACCGAAGTTGGAGCTGATCAAGCATCAACGGAAGTGCAGAATCTGAGGAATAAGGTTTCTTCTCTGGAAAAGCTGTGGGAAATAGAAAAGATGTTAAATAGTCAATTGCGAAAAGCGTTAATAGAAACAATGGAAGAACAAGATAAACTTAAAATCCAAATTGATTAGATGGGAGCTAAAAGCAACAGATTGTGTGCAGCTCCGAGAAAGAAGGGGAAAAGAAAGATAAAAGACTGCGATATAGGAAATTCCGATAACAACCAAGGAAACTCTAACAAAATAGAAAAGTGTACAAACTGTAATAAGAAACATGAAGGCTTATGCAGGAAAGGGGAAAATGTTTGCTATAATTGCGGACATGGGGGACATATATCTCCTCATTGTCCCAATCCAAAGTAAGGTGTCTATTTTATTTGTGGGATAGAAGGTCATCAGGCGAAAGGTTGTCCAAGATCAAGAAAAAGGCGTAGTGAATAAGTATTATAAGCGTGTTCGGTGTCATATATATGACAAGTATGTCTGTGTAGTGTAATATTCTCAATTTTTGTATAAGTTAAAGCAGCAAATCCCGAATTTTGTAGTCACAAAGAGATATCGAATGTTTAAAGCAGTATGTGCTAAGCTATTTAAAGTACTTTGAATTAATCGAATAAATATGAATCTATGTTTAATTAATGAAATAAGTTTGATACGTGAAACTTATATAACAAGGTTTAGAATCTAAAGAATAATTTATGGTCTTATTTAACCAGATAATGCCGCCAAGGAGACGTCAAACTCGAAACCAAAGGCAGAAGAATCTGTCAAAAACGCTGGAGGACAACAACCAGATCCGATGC
Source organism: Panax ginseng (assembly GCA_020205605.1). Taxonomy (NCBI): domain Eukaryota; kingdom Viridiplantae; phylum Streptophyta; class Magnoliopsida; order Apiales; family Araliaceae; genus Panax; species Panax ginseng. The sequence goes on along the minus strand of CM035130.1, from coordinate 86,501,436 downwards.
AGAACTTTGCAAACATGGTAGCTCAAGCTATGCAGCAGGGAATGCCAGCCGCAAGGAACCAGCCAGATAATAGATTGGCGAACTTCAAAGATTTTAAGGTTGTAGAACCGTAAGAATTTTGAGGAACAACTGACCCTCTAGAAGCCCAAACTTGGGTTAAGGAGATAGAAAAAACGTTTGTGATAGCTAGGATAGCAGAGGGGCAAAATACAGCTTTTGCCACCTACATGATGAAAGGGGAGGCGAATTTTTGGTGGGAGGCAAATCAAGCGAGGGTAGGAGAAGGCGTGGTAACTTGGGCTAGGTTTAAGACCTTATTTTTCAAGAACTATTTCTCGTCTAGTATGCATGCTAGGATGGAGTTAAAATTTTTGGAGTTAAAACAAGACAACATGACTGTTGTGGAGTATGCCACAAAGTTAAATGAGTTGGCTAGGTTCGCTCCGCATCAAGTTGATACAGAGGCTAGGAAGGCAAGGAGGTTTGAGCTAGGCTTAAAACCCTGGCTCTACAACAAGGTGGCAGTGTTGCAGATCAATACCTTTGCAAACGGGTAGTTTGACTACGAGTCAACGGAGCATAAGGTTAAGGACTGTCTGAAAAGGAGAATGGAAATGGGTAGTTTGACTACGGGGAAAGGCAGCGGGACTCTGGCGATCACAGGACTAACTTCAACCAACAAACCAACAAACCAACTGCAAGAGTCTTCAACATGACCGTTCAAGATACCGTGGCAGCTGGTAATGAAACTCCAGGTATTATTCGTACAAATTTTATTTTCTTATGTATGATTTTCTTATATATAGTAAATTATTTTATAAAGAAATTTTGAAGGAGGAATTTGAGTTCTATTATAAATCAAATTTTCGTTTAATCAGATAGACAAGCTTTACGTTGAATAGTTAATGATCAGTTCGATCGAGTATGATCGAGATCTACTTGAAATGACTGTGTATGATATTTACCTTAGTATGTATAAGTTTTGAAACGGTGATTCCGGGGACGGAATCTTTATAAGGGAGGGTGAATGTAATAACCCAGTATTTTTAAATAAATAAGAAATTTTGTGTATAAATTTTTTATTATTTTAAAGGTGGGAATATGTACAAGGTAAAGTGTATGTATATATGTGATAAATAAAAAATTATTTATTACATGAATAATTTCAAATAATTTTTTTAGAATTATTGATCATTATAAATTATATTTTTATAATTAATTTTGTACTAAAAATATTATTATTATTATTATTTAGGAAAATATGATTATATATTATTTAAATAATATATTTAATGATTATTAGAATTATTATAATAATTATTTTATTATATGAATTTTAGTTCAGATTATTTAAGTTAATTATTTTAACTTAATGAATAATGGTATATATGAAAGTTAGGTCGGATATGGATTCAAAACCCTAATTACGAATTTTGAATAAGGCATGATAATAATAATATAATATTAATTATATTTTAGTGCTATAAATATATACTGTATATGTGTATTGATAACGGTTGGTCAATTATGTTGTATCATGACAAAACACTAGCATTAATTTGTTTAACCCTATTTTGAAACTAAAATAGGAGTTTAAGACTGTGTAGTGATTGTGTTATATGATTTGTGTCGCGTATTATAGAATTTAATATTAATTAGAGAAACTCTAATTAATACTTGGAAACTCTAATTGTTAGAAACCCTAATTTCTAAATTAGGAATCCTAATTGTAAAATTAGAAATCCTAATCACTAAATTAGAAAGCTAAATGCTAATTAGTAAAACTTAAACCTAAATTTCATGTTCTATGTAATTAAGAAATTAAACATAATTAAGAAACCTTAATTTTCATTTCTAGAAACTAAAATTTTCATTTTAAACCTAATTACAAAATCCTATAAAATCTATATTTTTTTACCTTAGGGTTAAACCCCAAGGGTCAAACCCTAAGGGTTTATAAAGTTACAATTTAGCCATTAAATTTAAAAGGCAAATGTCTATAATACCCTCTTGCATTATTGAAGGTAACTTGTAAATCTTGTCATATATTGGCAAGTCAACAACTCTAGCTAACCTATGTGACTGAAATTTTCACAAATCAGCCAATATATCTCAGCTATATACATTGTATCATCATATATATAGATCTAGAGAGAGAAAGGTTCACTAATTAGCTCATTTGTTCATCATACCCACAACCAAAGTTCTCTCTCTAAACCTACAAAACCCTCTAGCATTTAAGTCCCCAAAAAAAGTCCCAAGTTAACTCATAGCAAATCAGAAGCCTAGAATCAAGAACTTGTTCATAGAAAGGTAAAAACCTAATTTGAAATCTGATCTTCGATGCGCTGTTAGAAGTTATGATTTTGTGTTTAAACATGTTGTTTGTAGTCCATATAATTGATCTGGGTTGGTAGATGATAGATCCATAACATCTAAGTGCACGAATTTGAAGTTTTCAAGAATCCAATTTTTTTTTTAAAATTTGTCTGACAACCGAATGTCAGACCTTATAGATCTCATTCTGTGTATAATTTTTGTGTTTTGAAAGTTTGAAGTTGTTGTATGTAATGTAGGCTTGGATCTGGAACTTGAATCTAGTCCAAATCATGTACAGATTGTAAGATATAGGTGGTCAAACCACGTTGACCGGCCATGACCAAACCGATCTGGGTAACCCAGATTGTTACCTAGAAAGCTCTGACAAGATATTTGTGGCCACAGATCTTTCATATGTTTGTTGTTTTGTTCTTGTTATTGTATCTATATTGTTGTATGTTATATAGACTATAGATTCATGCTAGTATATCACCTATATGATTAACAGAAAGAAAGTAGTGGCTGGTCAAAGGAGGCTAGCCGATCATGAAATCGGTTTTCTAGGTAACCCAAAAAAAACTGATGAGCATGATCTCTGACATACTTTGACCGGCATAGATCTGATAATTGTATTGTTGTTTGATTGATTTTATGTGATATATTTGTTCACTTACATGTTTGCTACAACCTGAAATCATTAGATCACTTAAACATTACATGAATAGCAAGTTGTGGAAGCCCAAATATGGCTACTCGAACTGTTCTTCATTTATGGGTAACCCATAAAATGAAGAACAACTCTGACAACTTTTTCTAAGGCTTAGATCTTGTAGCTTGATGATTTGTAAACCTTCTAAGTGCTTTAATCATGTACCCTATTAGTTAGTCTACAAATCCCGACGTCTAAAACATCTATACCCGTGAACAGATTACATGCTATAAGGCCATCAATAGCGTTGACCGACCATGACTTCATGTTTCTGGGCAGCCCAGAACATGAACAACATGTCTGACAGCTAGTTCAAGGTTTTAAAACTTTCATTTGTGATATTGTATGACCTTGTTTATTGTTGATTCTTGTAGTTCTACATCAGTACTACAAGATCAAAGCTTTAGCTTGCCTAGAAAAACATTACACAAGAAATTATTGTTGGTCAAACTAGGTCACTCGAAACTGGCGTATGAATGTTCTTGGTGCTCAAGAACACATAAGGCTACACTTTTGTCGCTAAAGGCTTTAGCGACAAAATTTTTAATTTTATTTATATTAGTTTCAAAAATCTTTTAAAAATAGAAATTAATTTATGAAAATTACAAAAATAATTTTAAAATTATTTGAAGTAATAAAAATTAAATTTTATTAAATTGGCACATTTTCCATAAATATTAGTATTTATTTGAATATTATTGGTATTTAGTTTATTTAAAAAATATATTAAATAAATTAATTAAAAATGATTTTATTATATTAAAAATCATTTTAAATTATAATAAGGTATTTAAAAATATTTTAATTTATAAAATATAACTTTTAATATTTTTAGGTAAATTTCATTAATTATTTAATATTAATGATATTTAGACTTATTTAATAATTATATTAAACAAATTAATTAAAATGATTTTAATATTATAAAAATTATTTTAAATTAAAATAAAGTGTTTAATAATATTTTAAGTTATAAAATATAACTTTTAATATTTAAAGGATAATTTTATTAATAATTTAATATTAATGATATTTGATTTATTTAATAATTATATTAAATAAATAGTTTAAAAATAATTTTATTGATTTAAAAATCATTTAAAAAGGATATAAATGATTTAAAAATATTTCAAGTTATAATAAATGAATTTTAATATTTTGATAAATAATACATTAATATTTAAATATTAATGGTAATTATTTAACAACGATTTTAAATATTTTAAAAATAATTTAAGGGTAATATTAATACTTTAAAAATATTTTAGTTATTATAAATAAATTTAATAGTTTGGCAATGGTTTCATTAATATGTTAATATTAATTAAATATTAATGATAATAGAATTAGATAATATTTAAATCATTTAATAATGATTTCGGTGTTTGAAAAATTATTATAAATTATAATAATTGTTTAAAAATTATTATAAGTAATTCAAAAATAATATGACTGATATTTAAGTTATCTAAATAAATATTGAACTCCAGAATAGAGTTTTAGACTCGATAATTACTCGATAAAGTCGTCGGTACACCGAAATATTTTAGAAATTGATCTAGACTTAGATAGTTTGACTAGATACGTATTCGTTTGTGATATAATAACTGATATACATATGTGACAATGTGATTAGGTTATGTGCTGACTGCAAATTGCAGTATTATGTGTTATAGTATGTTATTCTAATCGAACGAATGATCTTATTAATGGTAGGTCTCGATATAAAAGATAAAACAAAGTTGCATAACTGTAAGCAGCAAATCAGGCAGGTATCTAACCCTTTGCATTTACTTTATGCAATGGACATGAGTAAGAAAGTTTCAGAATTATATTATCGTTATGCCAGATTATTAACTTAATTGTTATTGATTACGTATCCAAATAATTGTATTCATACAAGTTCTTAAATTATCCGATCATTGTTTATCAATATAGTATTGTTGTACAATCCATATATTTATTCTGTTCGTTAATTTCTAAATATGGTTATACAAGTGTCCTTACTTGGATAATCATTGTATTTAATCAGATGTTGATACATACTTATTGGTTTCCAGTATGTATATATTGACTTAAAAGTCATCTAAGCTATTTGATTCAGCTAGACACAGATTTAAAAATATTGTTGAACAAGATAGTACTTTATTGTATCCAACCGAATTATTTTGGTTCGGATTCCAAACTAAGTATGAACATCCCGAATCTGGGAAACTTTTGTGCGCTAAAGGCAGATATGCTGGATGAAAATATCATTCGAACATGTAGTATTGATCAATACAGGGCATAACGGGCTGATCACCCTCGTGCCTCTAAGTTATGACGGTTTACAGATGAAGTTTTGTTTTACCTTTTCAAAAATTAAAAACAGTGTTCATAGTCTGTCGACTGATCTCCATTTATAGTCAGTACGTAGTTTAAAAAATTTGAAATAAAATTGATATGTTGTTTATGGTTGCTCCAGCTTACTTAACAATTGTTGATTCATTGTAGAAGTGATATTCACAGAAAACATTTACATCTTTCAGCTAACGTTTATTATTTTCTATTACTTGTTGGGCATTCAAATACTCATTCTTACTTAATTTAAATATTTTCATCTAAGTGTGATCAACCTAAAGGCTCTGCCAAGAACAAAGGAAAAAGGAAAGGTTGCAGAATAAGTTCTACGCTATACTATGTAATATTTAGACTATACTAAGACAATGATATTTATTATTATCATGTTATATAATGTATTAAAGGTTGTGAACCTGGGGGATTAGAAAACTCTGATGTATGTAAATTAAGTTTAATGTTTATATTATTATTATTATTATTCCGCTCAAAGAAATGATATCGTGAAGCACCGAGTTTGGGATTTAAGTACCTGAATTTGGGGGCATCACATATAACCTACTCTAACTTTAACGTTTAGTGTTGAAATTTTTATTCTGTCAATTCTTAGTCACGTTGGATTGATATATACATGTATGGTGTTATAATATGTTAATCATCATATATGAGTGTTATTATTGGTAATTAAATACGTGAAAATTAGATTGTAGGAAGAAAAGTAAATAATAGTGTGTATTTAGGTGTTATATAGCTTGTATAAGTACAAAATTTGATGTCTAATACTTGATATAATCTGTAAATTGATGTTAGATTATGTTAGTACATCAAGAAATGAAAACAACATAATTTGAATCGTGTCAATTGGTTAAGAAACAAAGTTTTGGTAATCGAATTCGCTAAACATGTTAAAAGTGAAGAAATTGGAAAAAAATGTGGTTTTGATCCTTAAAAGTTAATTATATATAATGTAATGTTGTTAGAATGATGAATTGCATGTTTATTGATGTTATTACAAAGTTTTATTTGTTAGGCTTTGTGAATTTATGTGAAAATTGGGAGAAATTGGGTGTGCTGTGAAACAGAGCAGCAAACTGTAGTTTTTGTCTATTTATGGCTTAGCTGCGCTAGTACCACAAAAGTAAACAAATAAGAATCGCAATGTAAGGCCTTAGAGTTTTTTGCACTAAGCAAGAATTGCACTAATGCTAAGGCTTGGGGAGGCAAGAAATTGCAAGCCGTGTCTCGAAAGTAAGAGAAGCAAATGAGTTTCGATTGTTTTCAGACCATAGTATGTGAACTTAATCTTGTATGGCATGCATGATAAACATGTTAAATCATAACATAAGATATTATAACAGTTGGTTACGGGTGGTGATACCAAAATGTGGAGATTTTAAATGGTTATTTGAACAAGTTATGTAATGAACAAAGGTTGACATTTACAAGAGTTAGAAGTGAATGATAAAGTTTATATTAGGCAATCGTGAGATTTTAGATTCGTTAGGGAGGTTAACCAATATGATTAGACATTAAGTTAACGGTTATGGATTAAATGGTGGGTTAAACCTATAAAGCTAATGTTAATACAACTAATTGGTATTGCAATTTCAATGATATGTGTAGGGTAATTGGCGAACATTATTATACTTATGTAGCTTACACACGAGGCAAGTTCCCTAACTTCATTCTCTTTATAATGAATGCAAGTTTTAGAATTCCATTATCTTATGATTGTCACGTAAGCTTTATAGTCCTAAATTATCATTGTGCATATCCATATTAAAGTTGAGCAAGCCTATTGATTCTATCTTTTATATGGTTGTATAAGCACTTGTAACCTAGTTTGTTACATCGAGCGAGTTTCAATTTCCTATTTCTTGTTATTGCTATTCAAAGCATATATTGTTTTAATACATTGATTCAAATGAGATTATTCTAACTCTTTTGGATATAGTACTTTGCATATATACCATGTTTATTTGAATGTATATTGTTGTTATTCAATCTTTGACTTAAATAATCTTGTTCAATTTTATATTATTGTGTTGAACCTTCAAGTAGCAAGTAAACCCTTATTGATTAGACTAATCTATAATTGAATTGTGTTCTAAAATTATAGAACCACTGATAAGCTAGTTCCAAACTAAACTTTCTTTAGTGCGGAAATCCTAATTCAAACTGAGATGAACAACCCTAATATAGGGGATTAAGTACGTGGTAACGTTTAGATGGTTGTGCACAATACATGGTACAAAGGGCTGATCCCCCTAAGTATGTTAAGAAGAGTCTGTATAGTCTAAATGACTGTTAAGGTTGTTGTAATAATACCTAATTATCGGGGACATAGTTTATGGTCTTAAGACACTTAGATACTAAATTCGAACTTGTTTTCTATTTTTGATTCGTAGAATAAGTTCACCATTATTCAGCATTCGTTGTTCAAACTCATGTTGTTATTATTATTACTCTTTATATCAGTGAGCAATTATTTGCTCACTCTTGCATTTAACACTGTAGCTAAAATTGAGAAATCTGATGAGCCATCTTCCAGCAAAGGCAAGGGCAAAATGTCCAAATGTTCAAGAGCTGTTTAGTTTATTTACTGGACTTATGTTGTCAGACTTAATTTATTTTATGATGTATTCCGTAGACTTATGTAATAAGTTAAGGTTAGATTACCTAGGATTGTTTAAAATTGATGTAACCCTTTAATGGGGAAGATTTTTGTTTAGGTTATTTAAATTATGTCTTTATCCTTTATTATGGGTAGTTAGATGTAATAGTTTCGGATAGTGAGCACCAAATCCTCTGGGAATAAAGTACCTAGATTTGGGGGTGTCACAGGTTGGTATCAAAGCTTTAGGTTATGAACCTTAGGTGGGGAAACCTTAGGAAGTAACCTTTAAAGAGACAGAAAACATAGTGGTGTCAAACTCCTAACGAGTTTAAAGGAATGGATTAAGGCATCCATTCAAGCTAAACAATAAAAGATATTATGTGCTATGTGTTAATAACTTATGTGCTCGCAAGTATAAAAAAAAGTCACTTAATAAATAAAATTTAAAAGTATTTTGTTGTCAGGATGTCTAACGTTAGAGGATCTAGTCCAGCTAGGGAAGTGATACCTCAGATACCTAGAGATGAGCAACCCTGTGATGTCCACGTTGTGCGGGAATAGTTGATTCAGAGGGAGCCTTCTTAGTTGATTGCTGAGGAAGAACAGGAGGATGAGCCTGTGTCTGATCCTGAGGAGGAGAGCTCTGAGGAGATAGAGGAGGAGGATGAGGAAGAGGATCCTGTGGAGTTTCCACCAAACTCTAAATTAGCTGAGATGTATGATGCACTGTATGATAGAAACATAGAATTACAGGATAAGGTTGAGGAGCTGAAGGAGTTGGCTGAGATGCGTCAAGTTACTATCGAGTAAAAAGATGCAGAGATTCAGGAACTAGACTCATGACTTGGAAACACGGAGTGGGATCTAGTTCATACAAAGGGTCAACATGAGGATCTGTTGGCAGAGAACGAGAAGATGAAGACTGATGTGGAGAAGTTAAAAGATGACTTGAAAGAGGAGTCAACTAAGCGTGTGAGGGCAGAGAACGGTTGGATGAAGGCGACTCAACGTGCAGACCGTGCTGAAGCTAAGGTCCAAATGAAGAAGGCCAAGATGAATGAAATGGATTATGCCTTTCATTGTGCGATTGATAGGGCCCAGGATCAAGTCTTTTATTACCCACCTCAGTTTGAAGACTCGTCGTGGTTCGTAATGGATCGAAGGACGACGTATTGTATTATGGAGGAAGAGCGTAGAGAAGCCTCTCGACATCTTAATATGCCCAGATAGAAAGAATAAGAATAATAATGATATGTGACTAAGTATATGAATAAATAAGTTATAAGTCCCTTATTATGAGATAAATAAAGGGATGATATGAGAATGTAATCCTGAAACTTGTCTAGTTCAGGAAAGTGGATGTTAATAGCAGATATGCTATCTTTATTGTGTTTTGAAACGTTATGGATGAATAAAATATCAAAGTTTATTGAAATGTTATGTGTTATAGCTTCAATCTTAGAATGTTTAAGTTAAACTTCAAATACTCAATAAGTTGAATAATGAACTAATAAGCATACATTTTAACAGAAAATGCCTCCTAGAAGAAGACAACCACGTCAACAATTTTAACGAGATATGGCAATGATGTTTTGTAAAACAGGTTTTTCAAACCCTTGTGCTTAATAATAATTAAGGCCTTTGATACTTACATTTTATTAACTATTCGGCTTGATTGCTTTTATTATTTTCGAGAAGCGAAACATAATCGAGAAAATAAGTTACATAGCAGTGTCTAACTCCTTGTGGGCATGAGAGCCATTTAAGGGAATTCAGAAACTATGAATAATTTACAAGCTAGCTGCAGGAACTAAATATGTGATCACATGATTCCTAGGCTTACATGATAAAACAATATGTACAAAAGCTAAAACAAGAACTAGATTTGAATAAATCTAAACTATTTCAACTTCATCGGTTCAAGTTTAGTCACAATGAACCGGTTAAAGTGTGAAATAGCCAACTTCAGATAGCTTTTAATGAATGAATAATCGGTTTCCACCGGTTAAATTTCAATATATTGTAAAACACGAGCTCATAAGTGTTTAGAAAAAGGAAGCACTCAATTTGGAGCACTATAGAAGTGTGTATAGAGTGAAATGGGCAGAATTTTCTCGCCCTTTCTTTCCTTAAAATGGCCATCCCAAGCCCTCTATTTATAAAGGGAGGAGCCATGGGTCCACCTACGGCTAACCGGGATGCCCGGGGCCATGTGGGTCCCGCACTCAAATTACGTGCACTCGTGCAACGCGCTGTCCGCTTGAACCTTCATTACTTTCAATCTGGGCATCCGATTAAGGCGTGCTATACCTTTTAGAATGCTGTTGTTGAGAGCTACACAATGACATGGGATAAGAGGTTGTACGTATGATAACCCAAAAATTCATAAAATCTTGAATGATTAGAATAAAGGTTAAAGAATAAAACCTATATGAGAATTTGAGGATTTATTTAAAAATTTTCAAGTAAAACGTATATGGTTTGCTATTTGAAAAAGAATTGAGAAAATAAGGGTTATAAAAATTCAAAACCTAGAAAGAGATTTTTTTTGAATGTGAAAAATTTATTTAAAAAAATAAATTTCAAATGAAGAGATATTATTAGATTAAATTAAATGTGTATATGTATAGATACATATATACTTGGACATGTGTTATATATGATTTAGCTAAATAAGAGGATTGATTATTTAAATTAATCATTCAAGAATAAATGAAAAGCTTCATTATAAGAAGCTGGTAGTAGTCAAGCATTATAAATCTTATAAAGAAAAAGAAATAAGAGCGTAGCAAGTCAGAATAATATATATGATAAGCCATAGGAAAAAGACTTATTGAATGTAGCAAACTATATTAAGAGGGTTACTAGACGTTAAATTAAATGTCTAGTTTAATACATGAGTATATAAATCATTTTATGATTTATGAAGAATATGCATGTTTACGTAATATGGTAAATATATTAAATTATATATGGTATTTGTACATAAATTGATATAAATAGTTTATAATGTGAGAAAATAAAATTATTAATTATTTTCTATATGTGATGTATGTAGGTTTGGTGTAACTGGTAATTTGGAGTTAATGAATATATATTATATATGTATTTATTAAGTGGGGGAAAATAAAATTGTTGGGAACAATTTGTACGATGAAGCAAAAATAGGCAGGTTAAACATATAATATTTATATATACTTTACCCATGAGCATTAGAATAAATTCTTATATGAAATTAGTTTAATAAAGGAAAGATATTATATTTATCGTAATATCTTAAGGAAGTAAATAAATTCTTAATTGAATTTATGTTAACGAGCTAAGGATATTATATTATAATATCTTGGGTATGTAAATAATTGTATTTGTATAAGAAATTATGTGTAACATATTTATTTTACCATAATAAAATAAATATGCAATTTATGTATGTTATGTTATGTTTTATATATATCAAAGGAGTGCCACATAACTTAATTATATATTAGGTAAGGTAATTAAATAACCTAAGGGTTATGATATTGAGGAAATATTAGTATTTAAAAGTTATACTAACCTAATAGATTAATTTGGTCTATTTCAAGTGATTAATAATTTTAAATCTAATTAAATCAAACCTAATTAGGTTATTGATTAAAGAAATATGTTTAAGTAATTAAATTCCATAAGATTAGAAATAGAAACCCTAAATAAACAATTAGGGTAATATAAATTAAACTTGTTAAACTATGTTTATTACATAGCCCAAAATAATTAAAGGAGAAGCCCAAAAGAAATAAAATGCAAGCCCATACTTAGCCCACTTTATTAAGGGTATTTTAGACATTTGATTAATCTAATTTGTGCATTAAAATAAAAGAAAAATGGAGGAGTAATTGGGCATGTAATGACTTGCCACATTAGGCCTTTTAAGGCAAAGGGATTAAGTTAATCAAGTCCCAAAAGTAGAAACTCTTACACACAAGGACAAGTGTGTCATGCTCCCATTGGTGGAAAGCCTAATTAGCAACCTTAATGGCATGATTAGGCATGATTAAGAAGGGATTAGGCTAACCCTTTTGTCCGAGGGCAAAAGAAAAATGTGGGATATTAACATTCTATTCCAATTCACTAACATATATCTCCATCTTCATTACATCTTCATTCACCACCATTCTTCTTCTTCTTCTTCTATTTTTTTCTCTCAACTAGCAAGATCACAAAGAGAGGAAGAGAGAGAGAGAGAGAGAGAGAGAGAGAGAGAGAGAGAGAGAGAGGTTTGGTTCTTAGTAAGGAGGGATGAGTATATTGTTCATGCATCCCAAGTTTCTAACCTACTTTGGAAAGAGAGGGAGAGCATCCCACAAGATAAGGTAAGAAATCAAACTCTAGTTTCTATGTTTTGTATGTTCTATGTGATCTTGTGAGAGATTCATGGAAATGCAAGTTCTAATAGACTAGAGTCTTATATGAATGTTAAATCTTGAGTATAATATGTTTAACATGTTCATCTATATAGTTTATGTTGGAAAATTTTGAAAGAAAGGAAGCTAAAGTAGTTTTTGGGAAAAACCTAATTTGAAGGGGTGATCTATGCTTTTCATTTTGAAATCTACAAATGGTTTTTGTGATTTTGTTTCTTGGTATGCCAGAACTATGAGTTAAGAGTAAAACCCCTTTGGAAGCATGTAAAAAGATTAAAAAATGAGTGAGATATGGATTTATTACTAGAACACCTCAACTAAAGAACTCATGTGCAATAGCAGTCACTTCTGGACCAATTTCTAGGACCAAAACAGATCAATATTTGATGTTTGATGAATGGAAACTATAGTTCGGGAAGATACGAATCCAACGAGTCTAATTGGACCCAAATCGGAGTTATAGATTCCATTTTATTCAAGTTTTAGTGAAGGACCCCAAATCTGAAAAAAAATCAAAAATCTTAAAAGCTACTTACGGGTTCAATGAATCAAAACCTACGAACATTAAATGACAGGGTTCGCCCTACCACTTTTCGGGATTTAAGGTGGTGGTTCTTGGACCCAAATTTTTATAAAATTCTGAAAAATATTAATATATTTAATCCAAAATTTTTCTGGGCATTTAGCTAATTATTAAGTAATTAGTGGTTTAAACTCATTTAAAATCATTTTAAACTTACTAATTTATAACTTTTAATGTAATTAATGGATTATTAAACTAATTACATGAAATTTGAATGTAATTAACTATTTAATTATTATCTAAGTAGTATTGGGTGATAATTAAGTAGAGTTAGTATTAATAAGTAATTATTGATTATTTAATTAAGATTAAATAATAAATAGGATAAATGATAATTATTCTTAAGTTAATAAGAAAGAATAATTAAAGACAAATAATGTTAATTATTCAATATTTAATTAACATTAAATAATAAGTAGATGTAATTAGCTATTATTTATTAAATAATAACTAAAGGTAATTAATTAATTACTATTTAACTAATATTAAATGTAATTAAATGAAGATAAATAAAGATTATTTAAATGATTCATTAATTAAACAATTATAATAAATTGTTTAAGGATCTAATAAGTGTTTATTACTTAAGAAAGACCTTATAAATTTATAAAATCATTAACCTAAGATTTATTAATTATCTTATAGGGTTAATGATGGTACATTATACTATGTGTACATTGTGATTGAATTATTTGATGGATAATAGTAAAAGTAAGCGTATAGACGTACAATTATATGCAGTATTATTTAATAGACCAACATTGTCAATGCTAGGTCATTCAAAGAGTTTTAATTAAAGCTAGTTAGCCGTAGCTCGTCAAACAGGCAAGTTCTTTAACTCAAACTCGGGTTATTACTTTTTAAAGCATGTTAATGGATAATTGTTGTTGACTATTCCACATCTAATATTATTATTGAATATTCGCATTATGGCAAGTCTCCTAACTCAAACTCGAGTTATTATGTTTCAAACATACTAGTGGATTAATTATTGACAATTATTCCACATATTTGATTATTGATTCGCACTTAGTGCATGTTGCATATGTTCATCAGGTATGAAAGGCTGATCACCTTCATTACCATAAGGTTCATTTAAATTTGTTCATGGTCATTGTTGACCACTCAGCATAATTATTCAATTTTTCAGTTATTGAAGTTTGATTCATGTTCTTCCTCAATTATATTACATTGTTGAAAACTTGAAAGCTTATTCCTTTTCAATCATGATATATCTTCATTGTACTTAAACTTGTTGGGAAAAATAGTTGCTCATCCTTGCAATATCATGATTGTGACGCCCCCAAAATAGGTATACATCACCTATCTTGAGTCCCCAAATACATGGTACAAAATTCAAATACAACTTAATTATACAACAGTCGTGTAAAATACGACAAAACATAATCTAAGAGTTTTAATAAGAATATTATCATCTAGACAATATCCACACTCAATGGAGTCCTCATTACATTTATTGTCATACTATTTAACAGAATAGTGAGGACTACTCATGCTATCATCTGGACCGTCACTCCATTCCCCGACTAGTCCCGGCTACGTTCTCATTTCTTGAAGAGAACAATGAAAGCAAAAGGGTGAGCTCAACTAGCCCAATAAGAAATATTATGACTAAGATAATGCAGGATAAATTATCGTTAGCCTACAATAGTGTTAAACTGATACAATATAACAAACATCAAGTTTAAATGCAGCGGAACAGGCAATCCATTAGAAGAGTCAAGTAGAGAATAAAATCTACTATCTTCTATGATTTAAAAGGTTTTTCATCACTTTTATCGCTGAGACTTAGCTTAATAAATAATCCACATCATTCAACCACCCCTACACTACGGCCAATCATATTCTTTAGTATCACGACCACAAATTATCCATGCACTACGGACCAAGGATATTTGTGTATTCATTAATGGTCATGATCATGCCAACAACTGTCCATCAATGCACTACGAGCCAATGAGGACTTTTACCACATCATTTGTAACGTTACGGTCATGATTATACCGAATGATCTCTGGTCATAATCATACCAAGTCCATCTATGCACTACAGGCCACAGATGACTTTCAACAGAATATAAACATGAGGATATTCCAATAGAATATAGAAGCCAAAACTTTAACCAACTAAGTATAATAAAGAATGGAATAACAAAAGAATTCACCAGGCATGCGATAGATCGCACAGACAGGTTATTCCCACAGAATAATAAATAATGGAACCAGGTCATGCGTAAATGCACAGACAGGATATTCCAACAGAATAATAAATAATGGAACCAGGTCATGTGTAAATGCACAGACATGATATTCTAACAGAATAATAAAGAATGGTATAACATAAGACTTCTCCAGGCATGCGATAGACCACACAAACAGGTTATTCCAACAGAATAATAAATAATGGAACCAGGTCATGCGTAAACGCACAGACAGGATATTCCAATAGAATAATAAATAATGGAACCAGGTCATGCGTAAACGCATAGATAGGATATTCCAACAGAATAATAAAGAATGGAATAACAAAAGACTTCACCTGGCATGCGATAGACCGGACAGACATGTTATTCCAATAGAATAATAAATAATAGAACCAGGTCATGCGTAAACGCACATACATGATATTCCAACAGAATAATAAATAATGGAACCAGGTCATGCGTAATACGTACAGATAGGATGTTCCAACAGAATAATAAGGAATGGAATAACAATAGATCTCTTCATGAATACGAAAGAAATAATACCCCTTACGTTAGAAAAATTGGATACTGGAATAGTGAGGTAGCAGACTTCTCTTCTTCTTTCTCCCTATAATTCTCTCTATAATAAATGTTTTATAGCTTGAGTGAATTGGTGAAGAATAATGAAGAAATGAGCTTCTATTTATAGGAAAATATAGTTTAGATAATTGCATATTTTGGAGCTCAGAATATTACATTATAATACCTTCCTCTTTTTCTTTATTTTTAATTTAGTCCTGCAAGTATTATCAAACTTGCACCACCTCCCCTAATAGTAAATCATGTGAATCAATAGTTCTATACATGTGAAAATATGAATTACAGTATAGTACCTCCATCTATACCTCCATTTTTAACTTGGTTGTAATGACCCCAAAATTCATACAATTTAATTCTCAACTTCGGTCGTTAAAAACATATTCAACCTCTAATTTTACATCATTAAACGATAATACAACTATTGAAATTTGTAGAATAATTAAAATTTTCTATTACAAACTATCTTCGTTCCCAAAACCTTCAACCTTTACATCTAAATATCTTAGAATCATTTTAATACTACAATAGTTTACATCGCAAAACGATATTACAATTCGACATTAATACATTATTCGGAACCTTAAACATGGTTCAAATGATAATAACACAACCTAAGTGTGTAAATCTTCAAGTATCACATCTGATTCATGTCTTTCAAGTAACACATAACTTTACCTTGAATCTTGAACCTGCAAAAGTGGTTATTTGCAAGGTTGAACTCGACAACCCAGCAATTCTAACAGTTTTCATGCAACACATAGCATATAATAGCATATTCAGTTCATGCATTTATAATCAATAAATATTTACTATGCATATTACTTCTCACATAACAGGCATTGAGATGTACTTCACAGGCATATCATCAAATATCAACTTTCAATTTCATAGATATCTCATATGCATTTCATATATATACATCAACATTCTCATAGCATAATATAATTTAACTAACAGTTATCAAATTCATATATCAAATAGGAACTGAAAGACTTGCCTGATTCGTAGTTTATCAACTACAACTTAATTGTGTATCGCTAATTTCGCTTCGTGTATCCCTACACAATTATATAATCATGGATTCATATCCATCAGTAACATATTTCATGCACTTTTAATATAAGAACAATGTTACATTGTTTCCTAACTAGGATTGTAAAACGTTTATTTCACTTTCTCATCATACTCTTAGAATAGCTAGATATGTATAATTATACCTTAACCATCCATACTTGACATCAAATAGGTTGTGGTCTATTTTCAAGTTCACATTCATCACACACTTGACTCGCTATGTGTTCGACACATATTTAAAGTTTATAGATACGTGATCTACATCGTTCATATTTAAACTACTTAGTTCCATAATAATTTATTTCAATCAATAAAGCTTAACAACTTTCTTTAACAAGATTCGTTGATATAATATTTTAAACCATATATTGGTACTAATAAGCCTCCACTAGTATGCTTCACATAGACATAGCATAGTTCATTATTTGAAGACTTATTTTAAACCACACTTGAAAGGTCCAATTCATGCTTAGCTAGATGATGAACATATTCGTCATGTCTAGGGGCATAAGGCGGTCAAGTTCACTTTTAAAAGTCATTTTAGGCCAAGTTAAAGAAACTAGGTACAACTTTTAATCTCATTTCATAGCTAACTAGGCCATGTATATATGTTATCATGATTAGAACTTTAAGTCCACAAGTTACTTTAAGTGCGTCAATGTTTGTTTTCAAAATCTTTAGTTATCTTCGGAAAATAACCATCTAGGCTACTCATAGTATACAAAAGGTACTCAAGGCCATGTGTCATACCTATTTATATGCATGACTAAACCCTTTACATATGCTACAAATATCAGAATTCAAAAGACTCAAAGTTCGTCTAAACTTGTTTTTAAAATCTAAAGTTTCTTTAAAAAAACATACTCAATCATGCTAAGCCCATTCCTTATAAGTAAGGTAATCTTATATGTCATGTATAATATCATGAATTTTAATGTTATATCACTTAAAATAACATATTCCATCGTCGGGAGCACTATACTTGCGTATGTGCTCGATCGACGCCCTCCGATCGCCTCCGAATACGTAATAGTCACAAAGATGACTATTTTGACCCTTTCTAAAGACCTCAAATTGAAACACTTAAAGAACAAAAGTTGTAGGTCTATTCGTCCTCGTTCTTGATCATCTTGAATCACCTCAATCAGAGTTCGTATGAAAACGTTATGGTTGTTTTACCAAAATAGGTCAAATCAGTCATTGCAGAACACACACCCCCCGCCGGGGTGGGGGTTATGCCTTAAAAATAGCCCACCGGGGCGGGCATAGCTGCTGCGAACTCGGATTTTGTTCTCTGTTATGAACTATCATGCCAAATATTCCTTCTAACCTTCATAACTTGAGTTATATACATCCAAATTAGTCCGTTTTTGATTCTATGGGTTCGTAACTCAAAAAGCTACAACATACCAATTACCCATCAACTAACATAAACATTAACTAACCCAAATATGGATTTACAACTCATGTTCATACTAATTGTTCATGTTTGACAAATTTAGCGAATTCATTCACTAAGAATTCGTTTCTCAACCAAATTGGTTCGTTCAAGTTTCGTTTTTCAACGTACTAACAACATCTATTATCAAATTTAGATTATAAACATGATCTAACCATCAATTTAAGCATCAAAATAGACCAAAATACATATACTAAGCCATAAACCAAATTTCTTCATCTAACACTTGTTTCCATGAATTTGATTACATGAAAACCTATTATAGATTACGTATAACAAATTATACATACTAATTAACATATATGATAAATATCTTAACAATATCTAACCATAGAAATCCAACTTTTCAAAGAAAACTCAAGAAGTATAATACTAAAAACTCAAATTAGATTATTACCTTTGATTAGCTATAAAATTTCGAACAATCTTCTTGTTTCTTCCTTCCATAACCCTCACAAATTTCTTTCCTCAATTTACAGAGAACTTCTTCTCTTCCACTCTTCTTTCTTCCTTATGTTCTTTCTTAGGCTTAAGATAACGTAAAACTAAAACATACGCTAACATAAAAAAATAAACTGACGTATAATAATAAGGCTACTAAATACCTATCAGTTATTTTTTTTTATTTTAAACTTAAAAGCCATAAGGCCTTGTTTGGCAAAACCTATTAAAATAATGATTTAATCATTCCTTAAGCCTTATTTGGCAAAACAAGATTAAAATAAGAATTTTAAAAAAAAACTATAAGGCTTTGTTTGGTAAAACCAAATTAAAACTCTTTTAATCTATTTTCATAAGTCATATTTATTGTCACACTTTATTTGAATAAATTCCCAAACTCAAATTATATTAAATCTAATAACAATTTATTAAATCCATTTACCACATAAACAAATACAATAAAATTATAATTTTCATTTTCATTATAATTTTATTTAATAAATTAACACATCACTTTAATTACAAAAATCAAATTAAATAACATTATAACAAACCATATAATCCTTAATAACTCTCTAATTTAGTTATTGAGTTAAATTAGAGTATTATCTCATAAATTTAATTCATCACTCTTTATCTTAATTAAGTTAATTTCTATAACTCACGGATTATTTACTTACTAATAAATAATCCAACAAATATCTACTAAACAACAAACATATTAATTAAAAATATTTATTTAATTCAATAAATATTTGAAATTATAAATAAAATTCTGGATTGTTACATTGGTCATGCAAGTATTATGAATCTTGCACCAACTCCCCTAATAGTAACAAGAATGTGAATCAATAGTACACACATGTGAATAAATAGGTATAATCATGTGAATTAATAGCAATTAATTGCTCATTTATCCGATTAATTACCCGACTGGTCAGTATAATTTCCAGACATCTATTAATACTGAAAAAATGTCGATTTCCACTAACACTAATAATTCCAACATAATGGAACTATCAATTTCATCTTTAATCAACACGTACTTATTCATCATTAATATTATAACTCACAATATTTAACAACGTGTCGTTCCTGAAAAAAAGGGCTTTCAGATAAGGATTTCTCCTTATCAAGCGCCTGATTAGATGACCAAACCTCTCCTTGTGAACTTCTAGACATTGTAAATATTGTAATTTAATAATATGAATAACTTTCTTAAAATCTCAATTATTGATTTAATAACATAAAATGCGGATGATAATTGTGACAATAATTGAATCAATGATATGAGAGATATGATGCGGCAATTCATCGTAGCAATAATTGAGTGACTTCTCACGTAAGCATCAATAACCAATACCACAGTGTACTACTATGCAACCACGCCAGACATCGTACTTTTACTAGGGTAGTTTAACGGTTTTAACGGTGAAACTTTCTCCGTTATTTTTATAAAAAGATAATTACGTTGTTTTAACTACGACAATACTTCCGCCATGGGGTCCACTAATGATTGTCTCGATAAATATATTCTCTGTTAAAATGAATATTCCCCGACCAATCGAATATTATATAACCACTTGCTTACTTTGCAAAATTTGTAAATATTACCCACAACTATAACATTATATCAAATCCACACAATAATATTCAAAAATATATTTTGAGAAAATATTCTTTATTCATAAAAGTTGGGGTCTTACAACCTCCCCTTCTTATGAAATTTCGTCCTCGAAATTAGGGTACGTACCTGGTATATCGAAGAGGTGAGGATATCTTGACTTAATCTCAGATTTTAACTCCCAGGTCATTTCCTCCACATTGTGGTTTTTCCACAAAACTTTAACTTGAGGTATAACCTTGGAGCGTAGAATATGATCCTTCTTATCCAAGATTTTAACAGGAACCTCTTTATACGTTAAATCTTCCGCTATTTCGTCCGGTTCTAACTCAATAATATGGTTCGGGTCTTTCACATATTTACGTAACATAGATATGTGAAAAACATTGTGAACACGAGACATACTTGGCGGTAAAGCGAGTCTATAGGCCACAGTTCTTACTCGTTCAAGGATTAAAAATGGGCCAATGAATCGAGGATTGAGCTTTTCTCTCTTTCCAAATCTTGTAACTCCTTTCCATGAAGCAACATGTAACAACACATGATCTCTAATATCGAATTCCACGTCCTTTCGATGAAGATTAGCATAACTCTTTTGTCGATCTTGTGAGGTTTTTATACGTTGTCGGATCGTTTGAATCTTTTCCGTAGTCATACGTACCAAATTCGGTCCCAACAACGTTGCTTCACCCACCTCATCCCTGCATACCGGAGAACGACACTTTCTTCCATACAACGCCTCAAATAGAGCCAAGCCAATACTTGCTTGATAACTATTGTTGTAGGAAAACTCCACCAATGGTAAGAACTTGTCCCAACTTCCCTTGAAGTCAAGGACACATAGTCTTAATAAATCTTCAAGAGTTTGAATAGTCCTTTCTGACTGCCCATCCGTTTGAGGATGATATGCCGAACTAAATCGTAAATTCGTGCCCATAGCTTTTTGCAAACTAACCCAAAATCGTGAAGTGAATCTTGGGTCTCGATCAGAAACTATGGATACTGGCATACCATGCAATCTTACAATCTCCTTTATGTACATACTAGCAAGACGTTCAAGTGTATAAGTTTCTCGTATTGGTAAGAAATGAGCAGACTTGGTCAATCTATCAATAATGACCCAAATCGCATCTATGCCTTGAGAAACCTTGGGAAGACCAGTAACGAAATCCATGGTAATGTGCTCCCACTTCCATTCTGGAATTTTAAGTGGTTGCAATGGACCTTTTGGCACTTGATGCTCCGCCTTGACTCGTTGACAAGTTAGACACTTTGAGATAAACCCCGCTATCTCTCTCTTCATATTGCTCCACCAAAATGTATGTCGAAGATCACGATACATTTTGGTACTCCCAAGATGGATTGCAAACAGTGTGTTGTGCGCTTCCATCATGATTTTATACTTCAAGTTAAAATCATTTGGAACACAAAGTCTAGATTTGACTCGAAGTATTCCTTCTTCATCGATTCTTGCTTCTGGAATAACACCTTCTTGCACTTTCTTCCTCATACGCATCAGCTCCAGGTCTGTAGCTTGAACAACTTTAACTTTATCGATTAAAGTCAGTTCCACTCATATATTCGCCATCATCACATGGGTCCCTAGAGTCTTTAACTATATTTCCATCATTTCCAAGTCATACACAATGGGCCTTTGCGTTGACAATATTGCACTCGTGCCCGCATATGATCTTCTACTCAATGCGTCAGCTACTACGTTCCCTTTTCCAAGATGGTATTGGATGGTATGATCATAATCTTTCAACAACTCAAGCCATCGTCTTTGCTACATGTTGACTTCCTTTTGAGTGAAGAAATATTTGAGGCTTTTATGATCCGTATAGATCTCCACCTTCTCTCCATACAGGTAATGCCTCCAAATCTTAAGCACACAAAAAACGATCACGCTAACTCTAGATCATGAGTAGGATAATTCCTCTCATATTCTTTGAGTTGTCGTGAGGCATAGGCTATGACTTTCTCAT
Organism: Panax ginseng; assembly: GCA_020205605.1. Taxonomy (NCBI): domain Eukaryota; kingdom Viridiplantae; phylum Streptophyta; class Magnoliopsida; order Apiales; family Araliaceae; genus Panax; species Panax ginseng. Next base: position 86,479,079 of record CM035130.1, on the reverse strand, counting down.
GTTGCACGAGAACACATCCTAACCCTTTGCCCGAAGCATCACTGTAGATGAAAAATCCCTCCGAGCCAGATGGTATTGTCAAAATAGGTGCTGAAATGAGTATTCTCTTGAGTTCTTGAAAACTCTTCCCACATTCCTCACTCCAACTGAACTTTTTATCTTTTCGAGTCAACTGAGTTAATGGAGTAGCGATTTGAGAAGATCCTTCCACAAATCTCCGATAATAACCAGCTAAGCCGAGAAAGCTACGATTTTCAGGCCATCGATTTTGGTTGCTCGACTTTGAATTTCTTCAATCTTTGTTGGGTCAACAGATATTCCATGATTTGATATCACGTGCCCAAGGAATGCAACTTCCTCAAGTTAGAACTCACATTTCTTCAACTCCGCATAAATCTTGTTTTCGCGAAGCTTTTGAAGTATTAGCCTCAAGTGTTTCTCATGGTCTTCACTGGTTTTGGAGTATATGACGATGTCATCAATAAAGACGACCACAAAGTGATCCAAATATTCCTTGAATACTTGGTTCATCATGTCCATGAAGGCAGCAGGAGCATTAGTCAATCCAGAAGACATGACTAGGAATTCATAATGCCCGTACCGAGTTCTGAAAGCAGTCTTTGGAATGTCATCAGTTTTAATCTTCAACTGATGATATCCGGAACGAAGATCAATCTTTGAAAAGAATTTGGCTCCTTGAAACTGGTCAAACAGGTCATCAATGCGAGGCAATGGGTACCTATTTTTGATGATGACATGATTCAACTCCCGATAATCAATACAAAGTCGCATACTTCCATCTTTCTTCTTCACGAATAGAATAGGAGCACCCCAAGGAAACGTACTAGGACGAATGAAACCAATGTCTAAGAATTCCTGCAATTGGGTCTTTAACTCTCGAAGTTCAATAGGAGCCATTCGATATGGGTCTTTGGAAAGGGGTTTTGTACCAGGTTCAAGGTTAATACAAAATTCAATTTCTTGCGCTGGGGGTAGGCCAGGAAGTTCTTCAGGAAATACGTCAAGAAATTCATTAATAATAGAAATATCATTCAAAATTGACGTATTGTTGTTTAAATTCGTAACATAAGCTAAGAAAGCTTGACATCCGTTTTTCAATAAACAAATAGCTGTGGCTTGAGATGACAGTGATTGATTTTAATGGTTTGGTTGCTTGAATTTGCATAATAGGTTGGTTAGGAATATGAAAGCTAACAACCTTACGAAAACAATCAATTTTTGTATGATGAGTAGTTAACCAATCAATCCCTATAATTACATCAAATGCAAATATTTTCAATGAAATAAGATCGACAGGTAATGTGAGGGTACCGATTTGAACTAAACAAGACTTATAAACAGTGGATGTAATGAAGGTTTCTCCCAACAGAGTTTCAACAGATAAGTCAAAGTCTAATTTCTCCAGAGTCAAATTTAAATGTTGAGCGCAAGTAGGAGAAATAAAAGAATGGGTAGAACCGGTATAAAATAAGGTATAAACTTCACTAGAGTTTATGATAAGCTTACCCGTGATGACCTCGTTTGGGTTCCTTGCTTTCTGGGAGGTCACGACAAATGCTCTCCCTTGCACTACCGATTTTGACTTTTCTGGGACGGCCTTTGGTGCCTCCTTCCCAACTGGACTTATCTTTTGTGAATGACAAAATCGGGCTAGGTGACCTTCTCTTCCATAATTCTAACACGCTTTGGACGACATCGCGCAGTTTGGACTGATGTGTCCCTCCCCTCTACATTTGAAGCATATGATAGGTGGTCGTTCTCCTTCCTTAACAACGGGTGATGGTGCTGACTTCTTTCCATCATTGTTGAATCTCCTCTTTTGGAAATGTCCATTCTTATTGTTTTAGCCATGATTACCACTGAAGTGGTTACCATTTCTGGCATGTTGATTCCCTCCACGCTTATTGTCACCGCTTCGATGACCGCTATCACTGGTATTATCATTTTACCGGCTGCTCTCTTTTGGTTGGGTTGACTTATTATCGCGCTCCAATAATTGAGCCCTATTAACAACATCTAAATACAAACACAATTTTTGAGAGATAAGATATTGACATATCTCGGGTTTCAAATCTCTTAGAAACATTCGCATCATTCTCTCCTCATTATCAACCAAATGGGACGCAAACCGAGATAACTCAACAAACTTGGCTTCGTACTGCGACACGGTCGTGTTATTTTGCTCCAGCTTGATGAACTCTACCTCTTTCATGTGACGAATACTTTTGGGAAAGTACTTGTCGTTGAACAATTCTTGGAACTTCTCTCAAGTCATCTTCAGTGCGGCAGGTTGAGTACGCTTTACAGATTCCCACCAGTAATCTGCCTCTGCTCATAACATGAAGGTGGCAAAGGGAACCTTTTGCTCCTCGGAGCATCCCAAGACATCAAATATCTTGTAGATCTTCTTTATCCATGTCTCCGCCTTAAGTGGTTTTGGCTCTTCAAAAAACTCCCGTGGTCCCAGTTCCTTGAACTGCTTAGCGGTGACCGTCCGAGAGTTGCCAGTGTTTCCACCTGCATTTTGGATAGGAGCCGCTCTCGCCTGATGTTGCATGAATTGCATAAAGCCTCTGAACATTCCATCGTTCATCATTTGGTTAGTGTTGTTGTTTGCATGAGGATTGTCGCCTTCCTGATGCACATTATCCTGATTATTGATCTGTAGTGACTCAACGGTCTCCTGTGCTCCATTGCTATTCTCAACATTCTCGGATGTCATTTTCAAATACTGCCACAAAAAAGGGTTAATTAACATATCACATATTACCCCTATACTCTGACCGACCAATTAAATACCAAATAAACTTAGGTAGGTCATACTAGTGAAAGAATTCCCCGTCTCTCCCCTCCTAGTTCTTATCTCACAACTCAGCCAGGGATCATATCCCTAAGCTTTAATACCAACTGTGACGCCCCCAAAATAGGTATACATCACCTATCTTGAGTCGCCAAATACATGGTACAAAATTCAAATACAACTTAATTATACAACAGTCGTGTAAAATACGAAAAAACATAATCTAAGAGTTTTAATAAGAATATTGTCATCTAGACAATATCCACACTCAATGGAGTCCTCATTATATTTGTTGTCACACTATTTAACAGAATAGTGAGGACTACTAATGCTATCATTTGGACCGTCACTCCGTTCCCCGACTAGTCCCGACTACGTTCTCATTTCCAAGAGAACAATGAAAGCAAAAAGGGTGAGCTCAACTAGCCCAAAGTAAAAATATTATGACTAAGATAATGCAAAATAAATTATTGTTAGCCTCACAACAGGTTGTTAAGCGATACAAAGATAACAAACATCAAGTTTAAGCTCGCAATGAACAAGCAATCCATTAGAAGAGTCAAGTAAAGAATAAAATCTACTATCTTCTATGATTTAAAAGGTTTTTCATCACTTTTATCATTGAGACTCAGCTTAATAAAAAATCCACATCATCAAATCACCCCTACACTACGGCCAAGAATATTCTTTAGTATCACGACCACAAATTATCCATGCACTACGAGATAAGGATATTTGTGTATTCATTAATGGTCATGATCATGCCAACAACTATCCAACAATGCACTACGGGCCTATGAGGACTTTTACCACATCATTTGTAATGTTACGGTCATGATTATACCGAATGATCCCTGGTCATAATCATACCAAGTCCATCCATGCACTACATGCCACAGATGACTTTCAACATAATATAAACATGAGGATGATGATAATGATATAGGAATTCAATAAAACAAGTTCAAGAATAAATTTTTAAAGATTTATAATCTAATTTATCTAGAAATCAATAATGTCCAAATTGTCAACATGATACTTCTTTGTAGAGTAAAATTCAAGAATGCTCAGAAGAATATTTCAATGAAAAGATACTGGATAAAGCGCAAATATCAAGGATATTCCACTAATTTCATGGAGTATAGAAGCCAAAACTTTAACTAACTGAGTATAATAAAGAATGGAATAACAAAAGAATTCACCAGGCATGCGATAGATCGCACAGACAGGTTATTCCAACAGAATAATAAATAATGGAACCAAGTCATGCGTAAATGCACATGCATGAGGATATTCCAATGTAATAATAAATAATGGAACCGGTCATGCGCAAACGCACGCAGATGTGATATTCAAATGTAATAATAAAGAACGGAAAAACAGAAGACTTCATCAGGCATGTGATAGACCGCACAGACAGTTTATTCCAACAGAATAATAAATAATGAAACCAGGTCATGAGTAAACGCACATATAGGATATTCCAACAGAATTATAAATAATGGAACCAGGTCATGCGTAAACGCACAGACATGATATTCCAACAGAATAATAAAGAATGGAATAACAGAAGACTTCACCAGGCATGCGATAGACCGCACAGAAAGTTATCCCAAAAGAATAATAAATAATGGAACCAGGTCATGCGTAAACGCACAAACATGATATTCCAACAAAATAATAAATAATGGAACCGGGTCATGCGTAATACACATAGACAGGATATTCCAATAGAATAATAAGGAATGGAATAACAATAGCTCTCTTCATGAATACGAAAGAAATAATACCCCTTACCTTAGAAAAACTGGATACTGGAATAGTGAGGTAGCAAACTTCTCTTCTTCTTTCTCCCTATAATTTCTCTCTATAATAAATACTCTATAACTTGAGTGAATTGGTGCAGAATAATGAAGAAATGAGCTTCTATTTATAAGAAAATATAGTTTCGATAATTGTACATTTTGGGGCTCAAAATATTACAGTATAATACCTTCCTCTTTTCTTTTATTTTTAATTTAGTCCTGCAAGTATTATCAAACTTTCACCACCTCCCCTAATTGTAAATCATGTGAATCAATAGTAAATCATGTGAATCAATAGTTCTAGACATGTGAAAATAATAATTACAGTATAGTACCTCCATCTATACCTCCATTTTTAACTTAGTCATGCAAGTATTATCAATCTTGCACCAACTCCCCTAATAGTAACAAGAATGTGAATCAATAGTACACATATGTGAATAAATAGTTATAATCATGTGAATTAATAGCAATTAATTGCTCATTTATCCGATTAATTACCCGACTGGTCAGTATAACTTCCAGACATCCATTAATACCAAAATAAATGTCGATTTCCACTAACACTAATAATTCCAACACAATGGAACTATCAATTTCATATTTAATCAATACAAACTTATTCATCATTAATATTATAACTCACAATATTTAACAACCAGGTCATTCCCAGGAAAGATGGGGCTTTCGATAAGGATTTCTCCTTATTGGGCGCGCAATTAGATGACCAAACCTCTCCTTGACAGAACTTCTAGACATTGTAAATATTGCAATTTAATAATATGAATAACTTTGTCGTCTCAATTATTGATTTAATAACATAAAATGCAGATGATACTGTGACAATAATTGAATCAATAATATGAGAGATATGATGCAGCAATTACTGTAGCAATAATTGAGTGACTTCTCACGTAAGCATCAATAACCAATACCGTGTACTACTATGCAACCACGCATATTATTGTATTTTTACTACCGGGTAGTTTAATAGTTTTAACGGTAAAACTTTCGCCGTTATTTTTATAAAAAGATAATTCTATCATTTTCTAACTACGACAATACTTCTGTTGTGGGGTCCACCAATGATTGTGCCATCGTACGAATATTCTCTGTTAAAACAAATATTCCTCGACCAATCGAATATTATATAACCACTTGCTTACTTTGCAAAATTTGTAAATATTACCCACAACTATAACATTATATCAAATCCACACAATAATATTTAAAAATATATTTTGAGATAATATTCTTTATTCATAAAAGTTGGGGTCTTACAGTGATAACAAATTTCAGATTAAAACGAAGTCTCGAAGAACGACAGTGGTAAAGGCGAATTCCAAGTTTAGATTATTATGCATTTAGAACTATTAAGTTATTTGATGCAAATAACATTGTAAACCTTTTAAGTTATTGAAGGTATGTATTAAGTTAAGGTTGTAGACCTTGGGGATTATGTTGTAAAAGTTTATTGTATAAATAATTTAGGTTTATATCTTCCGCAATAGTTATAGAAATGATGTATCGTAACGTACCAGATCTGAGGTAAAAAGTACCCGGATTTGGGGACGTAACAGTACGAAGCTGTGAAGATGGGTCCATGACCAGATCTTCAAGTCTTTAAATTTTATTCGGTGTTTTGTCTTGCGTAGTAGTCACTTAGAATTTAGAGCTATGGTTCTTGTGGGACACTTCTGTGTGAAATTTGGATTGAAATGATGTTGAGATGGCATGAATGTAGTATCGAGGTGGAAAAATGATGATTTTGCCCCTCACCGGGGTTATCTTCGGCTTTGCAAAGATGTAGCAGTCATTGCTCAGGGTTATCTCTGAGATTGGGCTATTGTGAGTAATGAATGTCCTCAGGGTTATCTCTGAGGTTTGTTTAACCTCCCAAGGTTATCTCCGGGGTTGGAACTGAATCTCCCGGGGTTTTCACCGGGACTGGAACTGACTTCTCCAGGGTTATCTCCGGAATTAGAACTGCATCCCTCGTGGTTTTCTCCAAGGTTGGAACTGAATCTCCCGGGGTTATCTCTGGGACTGTAACTGAATATCTCGGGATTGTCTCTAAGGTTGAAAACTTAGTATCCCGGGGTTGTCTTCGGGACTGAGCTGATTTAACTTCCAGGGTTATCTCTAGAAGATGATTTTGCCCTCCTGCAAGTTTAATACCAGGAGTGCAAAATTTTGAGTGTCTACACCTTCCTCTTCAACTCTTCCAAGATCCTCAGTTTTATCTCCTGAAGCGATCAACTTATTGAATCAAATTCTTCAAAACCAAGAAACTATGCAGAAAGATATTGTTGATGTCAAATAGAGACTTTTTGGAAAAAGGCAAATTGCCCATTCGAGCTGATGATTTAAAACAATGTTTTTCGCAAGTGGAAGATTAGTATATCGATCTACAGGCTGGTTTTGAGTTGCAAACAATAGCAATGGTTGAAGCTCTTCAAAGCAAGATTAACCAAAATTCATGTCAGTTAAGTCAAGAGATGAAGTTTATTATCTATCAACTTGGTGAGTTTGCAGACTTTATGGCAACAAGGTTCAATGACGTGGGTCAAAAGCTCTACTTTCAGAGAATATATTCCCCAATTCCGGAGTGTCCTCGTTGTAATTAGATGGCAGAATTTATTGGTGATTTCACGAATCTTCGTCTTCCAAATCCTACTTTTATTCCTCGTCCCCCTCGCTTTTCTCATGATTTGTCTTTAGAAGAAATACTCCATCATATTTTACACCGTCCTTATTTTACTGCTCGTCCTCCAAACATGGTACATGTTGAGGATATTGATTGAAGATCTTTTTGCATGATGACAAAGGGGGAGACACCGGACATTAGGACTACCTGCATTGGAAGGAAGGACTGCTAATTTGCTGATATTTTATGCTAATTTTAATTCTGGTTTTTTTTAAAAACAATTGGTTGGCACCTACACCCTGGCACTTTTTAAGTTTCTATTTGTGGTTTGTTTAAAAACGATTGGTTAGCACCAAAACTGCATAATTTGATATTTCGTTGCTTTTGGTTAAATCTTTGATTATCTAGTAATTTGATATTTCGTTCCTAAAATTTTAAATATGCTTGAATTTAGGGGGAGTAATAATTTTTGGTGTTGTCATCATCGAAAAGGGGGAGAATGTTGACTTGTTAATATTCTAACCTTATTATTTTGATGATGACTCTATATTTTATACTAAATTATTTATTGTGAAATTTCAGGAAGTTGATAAAAGGTTCATTGATGAAATGCTTTGAAGACATTTTGTGTCCTATGATTATATATAAGGTCATTGCAAATATTTAATTTTGCAATTCAAGGCTCTAGGATATTTTATGTGTGCATTTACATTATTAATATTTTATGCATATTTAAGATTTAAAATGCTAAACTGATATTTAATTATTCGATTTAAAATGGCTAGTATCGATATTGCCATGCACACTTGTCTTGAAAATAGCTATCAGGAAGTTGAAGAATTTGTTGTGCAAGTGTTTTTATATTATGTCATCTCTTTTGAAATTCACAAACTTTTGTACTTTAAGAGTCATGATTACTCTATATTTACTTTAGTGGAGCATGTTATTAGGAGTCAAATATACTGCACAATTCTGGGAACTCTAAGATAATGATTATCTTGGAAAGTTGGCTTATAGTAGACTTGTTGATATTTACGGAACTAACACTCCTTGTAATCTTCTGTGTTATTTATTCCTAAAGTAGTGTTGTAATAACCCGAGTTAAATTCTGAGTCCGGAACAAATCTTGGGTCAAATCCCACGTCTGAATCGAATCAAATCCATCAAAATAAGGCCTCAAATACTTGCCCAATAGTATCTTCTTGGGTTAACTTAGCCCACCATAGGCTCACCCAAAAGGTCATGACTTGAAGGTACTATTGGTAGTAACTTATTTCCTTATATGCAGACAAATTTTTCCCCTATCTTTCGATGTGGGATCAGGGTGTTACAAACTCCCCACTTAAAATTTTTGACGCGTCCGTAATCAGGCCCGATCACACATACAGCCCAAAGATCTCTGCCTCTCTAACCATTGTGAGATAATACCGGCTGGCTTCGTGTCTCCACCTCCAGACCTCCATCTCTCCATTGTGGGATAATACCACCAGCCTTCGTGTCCCCACCTCTGGCAACCCGATCGCATGACCCGACCTAAGCTTTTGAGAGTCGGCTCTGATACCATATGTAATAACCCAAGTCAAATCCCGAGTTCGGAACAAATCTTGGGTAAAATCCCAACTCCGAATCGAATCAAATCCATCAAAATAAGACCTCAAATACTGGCCCAATAGTATCTTCTTGGGTCAACTTAGCCCACCACAGTCTCATCCAAAAGGTCATGACTTGAAGGTATTATTGGTAGTAACTTATTTCCTTATATTTAGACAAATTTTCCCCCTATCTTTCGATGTGGGACTGGGGTGTTACAAATATATACTGCAGATTTGATATATATATATATATATATATATATATATATATATATATATATAAGATATGCAAAAATGTAAAAAAGGGAAAATGATAAATAATATTATAATATTATTATTATTATTAAAATGTATCTTTTGATTATAAATTGAATATGGTATAGTAAAAATTATTGAAGTTATGAAAATATAATTTGTATGAGTTCATAATTTAATTATATGTATTGTATTTTATTTTTATAATTAGATCGAATTGAGGGAGTTTAACGGGTGATAGTTGGATTTGTCAAATTATTTTGGTACTATATTAAGGTACGGATTCCGTATTTTTTCAGCGATACTCCTTTAAATTTAATTCATTCATTTTGTTACTAGTTTAGAAATTTGGTATTGCCTCTCAGGATTATTTCTTGTTTTCAAAATTATTGAGATAGTTTCATTTTGGCGTTGATATTAGAATTCGTATTTGTACTCTTTGAACTAGTTATTCGTTTGTACCATTGTTCGTATATTTTCGTTCACATTCGGGAGTTATTTTGATCATTGATATATTATGATAATTAATAATGTTTGTATTTGATAATTCAATTTTATTTGAATATGGTCATGTAAGCCTTGTGATTTGAACCCCTTTTGGCTTACATTTTGTAGTTTGATCCTTAGGGTATACTTGAGCTAACCACCTGTGGGGGTACCACAGGCATGTCCTCTTGACACAAGGGCATGACACCTTCCGTGGCAGTGTGATCAGTCCATGGCGTATCCTTTTGTATGTTCTGGGTATGAGCTTTGGCCATTTGATATATTTGTTCAGGATACTTATGGGTCGACCCAGTATTTGATTTGATTTAATTTGTTTGGCGGATTAGTGAGGTATATGTCATGTGTACTATCCGATTTGATTTGTATACATCATGGTACCAATGTATTTTGTTAGCCTTTGGCTATTTGTATTTGAGCTCAGTATGAAATTGTTACCTTATAACTATTTGATTCAGCCTTATTTTGTTTAGAATTCTTTTGACTATAGTTGTCGGTTCGACAGTGTTAATCATTTGTACCTTGTCTCACCAATTTCAATATATTCATATTTTGTTAGTAGTTGTAATTGTTCGTTCATTCAGTTCTTTCGGTACATATATATATTGTTTATATTTATGCATTTTTATATCCGTACTAGGCAATTGGCTCACGCTGTGTTCTTTTTCCAGCAGGTAATCAGGGGTGATCGAGATTTGTGGGATGAGAGCTACCTTTGATCCAAATGAGTAGATTAGTTTTTGAGACTTAATATTAGACTTGATTTTCCTAATATTTTGTATATGAATGTTTGGGCCATTTTGGCATTTATTTCTTATTAGTAGAGATTAGGTAAGTGTAGAGTTCCTTCTATTTAAATTGGAGTATGTGACAATTAGTGTTCAATTTTATTGGAGATATTTTGATATTTATTTGAGGTTTGTATTTATTATGTTTATGCGTGACATTCCTTTTCCTTTTGGGAAAGGGGGTGTTACAAGTGTTGTATACCTTGACACTTTTTACAGAATTAATATATGTGACGCCCCCAAAATAGGTATACATAACCTATCTTGGATCGCCAGATAATACATTATTGACATCCCTTACCTTAGCATGTAATTTGATTCTGATTTCTGTGAAATTGATCAACATAAACAATGCTTGCATTCCTTATCTATACTTGGAGTAACATTACACTCAATAGAAATACTCACAATATTATACTCACAATATTTTAGTAAAAGAATTCTATATTTTTAGTGTAGTGATAATGTGTGTTTAATTACTCAACCGAGCAACCTATTTATACTGAAAGCTTAGTAAACAACTAGCACACCCACTTTGACAAAATAACCAAGTGAGGTATATAATAATGGTAGTGAAATTTATGGGCCTATAGAGGAAACCAACTTGTACACGTTTTAGAAATCATTGAGTTGTGGTCAAGACTACTTTAGAAAAAGTAGAGTGTCAGCAAAGTCATGCCAGACTTACTTTTCTAAAAAGAAAATAATTGAACAAACACCTGTATATCATACTTATCTTTAATCAACACCTTTTATTCATCAATTATTTACACATTTTCATTCTTTCAACAACTAGTCACAATTATTAACATAGACTCACAATACTACCAACTGGTTTAATTTTATCAAATAATATGAGTTACTGTTTAATAACTACTGTGACAATTATTGAATGAAAGACTTAGTGACTTCTTACGTAAGTAAGAATCAATAATATGAATCACTGTGCAATAATTACTGTGACAATTATTGAATGAAATACATGGTGACTTCTTACGTAAGAATCAAATCAATACCTTACCATAAACAATTTAAATTCTATTAGAAGTAGGGATCAATACCAAATCATGTTTATCTCGAATATATAAACCAACTAATAATTCATTATTCATTCAAGTTATCTTTATTTATCGCATAAAATCATTATTCATATTCTAAAACTTTAGAAGTGAATAGTAAAACTTGAGAAATATAAAACCTCATAAATGACAATCCACTATTCTGGTATTATCAACATTTTAACTTTAACAAAAATATTATTTTTGTTTTTATCATAACTCATTTGCTACTTGAGCGTTTACATCCCGACACCTCATGAGCTTACAAACACTTCTAAAATATTTAAACAATATGATTCTGAACTTTTCAAACAATTTTCCCATTTTTTGGATTATCCAACAATTTTCTATAATTATTTTTATTTATAAAAACTATCATTTAGTAACTTCAAAAGAGAAATACTAACTCTACATACTTTTATATTTTTAAAACATCATCAATATTAATATTATATAATAATAATATTTTTTTAGCAAAATTCATAATTTTCCACCATTCATAGAATTTCCTATGAATTTTCTCTATTTTTAAACTAACCATAAATAGCTTAAAAATAAAATAAATATTTCTTTTATTCAATAATTTTTCAAAATCGCTCAAAAATTATAAAATAATATTATAAGATTTTTCATCAAGTTTCATAATTTTTCATCTTTCATATAATTTTCTATGATTTTCTTCTTTTTAAACTAACTATAAATAGTTTAAAAAAAATACAATAATTACTTCTGCTTTTCAATAATTCATCAAAATTTACAGAAATTCTAAGATGATATTATAAGCATTCTATAAAAACATTTCAGCCCAAATAATTTTTCTTATAATTTAATTATAAACTCCAATATTTAGAAATTTTAATAATTCATAATAATTAGTACTTTTATCAGAAAAATACAGATCTTATGTCATTTCCATGTAAAATTTAATTCTCTAAAACTTTGTAGAAGAAAGTTTTTCCAAATTTTGACTCTAACATATAGAGAAAGACTTACAAAAAAAATTTTGCTTGATAATTTCTGAACCAGCCACCTTACGAAATTCACATCAGATTATACGTTAATCTTTAATGGTTCAAAATTTATGGACATATACTCAACTTATACATGTATAACATATCCAAAAATTAAAACGATCTAACGGTCGGATTAAAAATTATATAACTCCCGCAATAGAGCTTAATAAAACTGAATTTTCAGACTATAAGTCCTTCGTACCAGTTTCACTCAATTTGTCACCACAAAAAATCCACAAGAAATTTTTGGGTGATTCAAATTTCTGCATTTAGCTTACTTCTGGAGCTTTCTTTTGATATAAGGCTCATCTCCTTACTCATTATACACAAAGAATTATAGATTTTACAAAATCAAGTAGTAAACTAAATTTTCTTAAAATTTCCAATTTCGTTTTTCATTTGATTTCTAGATTTCTCTCATTTGATTGTTGTTTAAGCAAGTTTAAATCATTCAATACTTACATAAATATTTACTCATAAAATCCATAAATTTGAGAATAGATCAAATATTTAAAAAAATACATTTTCTTTTAATTTTCTTCTTCTTCTTCTTCTTCTTCTCTCTCTCTCTCTCTCTTTGGTAACTCCTTGGAATGAGTGGAAATAAGTGGGAGTAATTAATATTTTTTTCTTCTTCCTTTTATTTTGTTTTCTTTCTTTCTCCTTTTCCTTTTCTCTCTCCCTCTTTTTCTTCTTCTTTTCCCCTCTTTTCTTCCTTTCCTTTTCTCTTTTCTTTTCTTCCACCAATTCTTGTCCCCCGTGATCTTCATTATTCAGCCGCCCATATGGGTTGTTCTTCCCAAAAAATTATTTCATTTCCTCTTTTATTAACTCACTTATTCAATTAATTGCTCGCTTGATCATTTATCAATTTAACATTTTACAATTTTAGAATAATAATCATAAATTAAATTAGACTTTTATTTCATAAAAGTCGGGGTCTTACAATCACCCCACCTTATGAAATTTTATCCCCGAAATTTACGAGAACGTACTTGGAATTTCGAAGAGATAAGAATTTCAAATTCTAGCTCCAAAGCTACTTCCTCTGTCTTATGGTTCATCCATTGCTCATCTTCTGTATTTCAGATATTGTGACGCCCCCAAATTCGGGTATCTTCAAACCCAACAGATGGTGCTACACGGTACTCATAACTGTACATTCATTCTATTGAAATAACATTAAAATGTGTGTATCAACGACATTCTTATTATATTAATAATAATACATCCCGTTCCCAGGTTCTAAAACCGTTGCATTCTTTGTTTGTTGTAATATAATTCATACAAACATACTAGTCTATTACAGAATAAATTAGTCATTCATCTTCGCCTTGCCTTTATCTCTACTGGAAACCTCAGTTCGCTCGACCTTAGCTGCAATCATATGATTCAAACAAGAAGTGAGCATAACTAGCTCAGCAAGTCTAAAAATATATTATATAAATACCACTTCGAGAATTATATGATTATTCTTCATTAACTGAACAATAGTTATGATGTACTATGAAACATTGAATAACACTTCTCATCTCATAAAACAATTCCGAAGTACATACAGTAGCTTGGAAATTCTGAGTAGGTCCATAGACCATGAACATTCTCTTTAGCTTTTATTCATGAAAAGGACAACTCGGTACTAAGGCCGTAAGTCCGACATTTCTTACGAGCACTTCTAGGTGATCAGCCTATATTACTCTATGTTGGTCAACACTCATCCGTTAAACGTATTTACGTTTAAGTTTTGGCAACCTCGTGTGCCCATTGAATAATCGATGTAAAATACATTTGTTTATTCATACTCAGGCTTACCTTGAATCCATACCAAACAATTGGCGTAGGATAGCGTTATCAATTCTATATTGAAAGACTTGTAAATAAATCAATCAATCTTTCAAGATTAGTCTAGTCGAGTTAAAACTGGCATCGACCCTTTCTTTAAAACCCTTCATGCATCTCATAACGTGAATCACTAAAAACCTAGCTCACACGAAGGTTAGACAAGCGATAAGAAAACTTGCCTTCAACGCCTGCTATAGTAAAATTACTTTCACTTTGAGTCTTTACGGTCTCTACAACACATAATCACATAACATACCACATTAGGTCATGAATAAACATACATGGTTCCTAATGAATCTTACCCCTTCTTCTGAATCTAATCATGTATTAGATTTTTTATTATTGGTTCTGGCTTGCTGTTATAATTTACATCGTTCTTACCAACTTCTTTCTCTTCTATGTCCTAACTGAAATTATTTCATTAATACAACTCATTTCGAGTTAATCATCCTTCCTCATGGCTTACTAACGCTTTTACGTTATTAATAGAAACTCGATCGTCCTTGGTTATGTACACTTATTACATACCGTTCACTTTCTTATACTTTACGTTCTTCGCTTAACAACTCATTAAACAACATTAAATTCATAAAGTCGTCACTATAAAAGTGATTAAGGAAAGGTCTTAACATGTTTATTAAGTAATTACATGTCCCGTACTTGTTTTGAAAATCATTGGGTTCACAAAAAACTTGGTCAACAAAATTCCATCACGGGCTACTTGCATGCAAGATCCTTTCTATAGTGGTATTGCTACCACTCTTCAAGATTTCTACTTATCTTGTACACTATTTGTGGGAGCGAAACTCCAAAGAAATGAAAAAACCATGTTTTAGCGTTATGGTAGCGCTTTATAAGGCCTTGTTTGGCGCTGTGGCGCCAGACCTCAGTGCCACAAATTTTTGACAGATTTCTTACATAAAAGAATTTCCCGGGCTCATAACTTCTTCGTTATAAGTCTGAATTGGCTCGTTTAAAAGCCCTTAGCTCACAAATTACATACTCTATGTGTTCATGCAAGAATTTTCCATTTTCTAATCCTTTAACTAAAAAGTCACCTATTAGTTCATTTTAACGAAAACGATAAACGTTCGTGAACGTTGAATGCTCGTTTCTTCGTTCTAAGTCAAAATTTGGTCATTTTTGAGTCCGCAACTCTAGAATTCCAAATGAGACTATACTCCATCAAAAACTAACGTTTCCGAGCTCATTGTCAAAATTTGACTTCCATTCCGAGAATTTCACAATTTCGACGATTATCATCTAATCGTGTGAATTATGACATAATTTCAAATAGATTCAATCCATCATACTAACATCTTATCATATATATTTCATTAACTTATTTACATGATAAATTATTACTTGTTCTTCATGAGTTTGTAACTTATAAAAGTATAAACTACTTATAATTTCACTTCACATAAGTTATCATAGATTAAGTCTTCTAACCATCATTCTCACATCTTCTAATCATACAAATTTCATTCATGTAAACATATTACATGTTCTTACAAGTTCTTCCTTAGTTCATAACTTATATATGAATGAATTGCTTATTCACGGCTTATTAAAACTTAAGTCCTTTGATTAATCATTCCTACTTCTTCTTAGAATACATGTTCTACCACTACTCACTTCTCTAACAATTAAAGAGAAAGAGATTCATGGTTTAGGATCTTACCCTTGAAGATCACTTGATTAAGCTTTAATCTTTTTCTTGCTTCTTGAATTATAAAATCTAGCTTTTCTAGCTTTTTCTCTCTAACCAATAAGTACTTATGATGTTGGATGAAATGAAAACAACCAACAAATGAGCTAGCATCCTTCTTATTTATAGAAATCCCAAAGTGAGGGCTTAATAGTCAATAAGCCATCCACCTCCTTAATCACCTCCTTACTATTCATTACTTAAACACTAAGTTAACTTGCTCATCACATTATTTTTTTGCTCACCACATAACTTATCATTTACTCAGCCCTTAAGTTTACTTACTCATCACATTTACTTGGTCATTACTTAACTTACTCATCAAATAACTTATGCTTTACTTAGCCACCAAGTATAAGCACTTTACTTAGCCACCAAGCATAAGCACTTTACTTGGTCATTACATAACTTATCCTTTTCTTAACCATTAAGTTTACTTGATCATCACTTTGGATCACCCATTGGATTCTTACTTTGGGCTTTTAGCTTAATTAACTTAACTTATGCTTTGGGCTTGCATTTAACAAACACTTGGGCTTGTTCATTAATTCATATTGGACTTATCCTTTAATTCTAATTGGACTTAGCCATTCCTATACTTGGGCTTGTACAATTCCTAACAAATCCTACAAGTCCAATCCATTTGGCTTAAAGCCTTATAACATATAATCTACGTATTAATCTCGTATTCCAACTCGTATACTTATTCATATACGACATACCATCTTTCATACATACTCGTAAAATACCTCCTATTATACTTGTATTCATTTCCTCGTATAATACCTACGTATTATACGATCATCTCTTTAATTCATTATACGCATTTCAATTTCTTCTCGGAAATTACTTTCCCTAACCGTTAGGTTTTAAGTCTGCAAGTGAAAACTTTGTTTGCCATAACTGAAATATTATTGGATATTCCATCTCGTCTTAGAATTCTATCATTACGCGTTTCTCGGAAGTTCAAAAATAATTTTCGAGCAGAAATTAGTGAATAGTGTTACGAAAATTTCTCAAAAAACTTTTATTTTCGTCCTGGAAATTCAAACACTTTAATTCTATCACGTGGCCAAAATTCTAACCACATTCGCACATTTTAGGTCATAGAACGACCTTCACATAGCTTACTCACATAAATAATCAATTAAATTTATTTATTTCACAAAATCAAATAAAAATCCGATTTTCTCGGGCGTTACAGATATCATTCTAAAATATAGTTTTAAAACAAGGGTTAATTGACATGCCACATATTATCCCTATATTTTGACCGATCAATTAAATAACAATTAAGCTTAGGTAGGTCATACTATCGAAGGTTTTCCCGTCTCTCCCCCTAGTTCTAGCCTCACATCTCAGCCAGAGATCATATCCCTAAGCTTTGATACCAAATGTGGCGCCCATAAAATAGACATACATCACCCATCTTGGGTCACCAGAAAATACATTACTGACATCCCTTACCATAGCATATAATTTGATTCTGCTTTCTGTGAAATTGATCAACATAAACAATGCTTGCATTCCTTATCTACACTTGGAGTAACATTACACTCAATAAAAATACTCACAATATTATACTCACAATATTGTAGTAAAAGAAATCTATATTTTTAGTGTAGTGATGGTGTGTGTTTAGTTACTCAACCGAGCAACCTATTTATACTAAAAATTTAGTAAACAACTAGCACACCCACTTTGACAAAACAACCAAATGAGGTATATAATAATGGTAGTGAAATTTATGGTCCCATAGAGGAAACCAACTTGTACACATTTTAGAAATAATTGAGTTGTGGTCCAGACTACTTTAGAAAAAGTAGAGTGTCGGCAAGTCATGCCAGACTTACTTTTCTAAAAAGAAATTAATTGAACAAACATCTTTACATCATACTTATCTTTAATCAACACCTTTTATTCATCAATTATTTACATATTTTAAATCTTACAAAAATTATTCACAATTATTAACATAGACTCACAATACTGCCAACTGGTTTAATTATATCAAATAATATGAGTTACTGTGCAATAACTACCGTGACTGTAACATCCCCAAATCCGGGTCCCAAATCACCATAAATCTGGTATGCTAATTCTATAACTATTTGCGGAAGATATAAACATAAATTATTTATACAATAAACTTACACATTATTTTCCCCAAGGTTGAGTAACCTTAACTTATTACACAATTCATAACATGTCTAACATATAACGTTACTATCACACTATACTATTACAATTAAGATGCACATAAAATCCGAAGCTGAACTTGTCTTTATCTTTTCCTTGTATCCAACGCATTCGTCTTAATCTGTAATGTTTATCATGATATAGCAAGGGTGAGCATGAAAGTTACCCAGCAAGTTTAAATTTATTAAGATATATCATGATTGAAAGAGTCTGAATAATAAGCTGCCTACAATTCATCAATATAGATGTGAATTAGCACGAA
Source organism: Panax ginseng (assembly GCA_020205605.1). Classification (NCBI taxonomy): domain Eukaryota; kingdom Viridiplantae; phylum Streptophyta; class Magnoliopsida; order Apiales; family Araliaceae; genus Panax; species Panax ginseng. The sequence continues at coordinate 86,460,582 of CM035130.1, read as the reverse complement.
CAAAATTTTGAGTGAACAAGTATTGAACATGAACAAATATATCTAAACCAATTGGAAATGAAGGTGATCAGCCTTTCATACCTGACTTATACATGCAATATGTACAGAGTACAATTCTACAACGGCAATCAGCAATGATTAACTATAAGCATATCTGAATGAAACAACTCTTAGTAGAGTTAAGTAAAACTTGCCTGAACCATTGATTACCGTTACACATTCTATATCGCTTTATCCGAAGACCTAATATTATTAATATAGATCTCCAATATTAGAATAATATCATCACAATATAATACTATTATATATATATATATATATATAGAGAGAGAGAGAGAGAATAACCTAAACACATAACACATAACCCTATCAGTCTATACAACACATAACACTTAGCATCGAGTCAGACTATTTAAGTACGAGTTGAATCCAACAAAATTCTAACATCCCGACGGTCTAGTTGGACAATACTTGAGTTTAAGTTTAATTAAACTCTGCCTAAACACTTAACAATTATCTTGAATAATCATATTATCAGTTAAAATAATTTTCATAGACTTGAAATAATTTTCAAATAATTATTACCATTTATCATAATTTTTCAATCATTAATATTGTATTTAAATGAATTAAATATCACATAATTCCTTTATCATTAATATTTATTTAATACCAAATATTAATGAAATACATGTCATAATATTATAATATATTTATAATATATCAAAGTATTTCAATACCTTAAAATCACATTCATATGATTTTTAAACCTTTAATTTCATTATCCGATAATTGCTTTTAATATTAAAATATTAACATTTTCATGACAAAATATCAAAAGTTATATTTTATAACTTAAAATATTTTTATAACACTTAAATCATTTTTATCGATTTTTAAACATTAATTGTATTTTTTCCATAATTTATTTAATATATTCATTAAATAAATTAATTATCATTAATATTAGTTTATTAATGAAATTTATCACAAAATATCAAAAGTTATTGGAAATAACTTAAAACATTTTCTAATAGCATAATATAATTTTTTTTATGATTTTCATGAATTAAAACCATTTTTAAATAATTTATTTATTCTTATAATTAAATAAATAAATACCTTTTATATTCCAAAAATATTAATTATTTTTGAAATATACTCAAAATAATTAAAAACTAATTTTCAGACTTTAAAATAATTTTTAGGAATTTAATTTGTATTTTTAATAATTAAAAACTAATTTTCTCTATTTTTTATTAAAATAAATTATTTTCTAAAATTAAGTGTCTCTAAAGGGCCCTATAGCGACAGAACCGTCGCTATAGGTGTTCTTGATCATGTTCTTGAGCTTTAACAGCAAACCCATAAAACCATGTCAGAGTTCGAGGGCCTTAGTTTGACCAAAAATTACTCTATGATCCATATATTTTTTGGGCAGCTAATGATACTTAGCATGTAGTCTAAGTGTAATACTATGATTATAAATCAATATCATGGACATCCAACAAAAAATCAGTGAGATATATACCCCACAAGTCATGTCAGAAACTGTTCTTCAATTTCTGGGTTTTCCAGAAATTGAAGAACAGTCGAGGTACCATACTTGAGCCTTTGAATCCCTGATTTCCAGGCTTGCTACGGATGTTTTATTAGTTCAGTCATGAAGTAGGGATGTCAAAGTACATGTATACGACCTTATATCAGTCTACAAACAACACATGTGCAAGACCAAGGCTGGTCAAACTACTAGTCAGGAAATATTTCTTGAAGATTCTGGGTTACCCAGATCTTCATAAGGCCAGTTGGTCAATGGTGGTTTGACCACAAATTTCTACGATTCGGTTACGGATCTGAGTGATATAAAAGCATAGATTTGTAGTTCATATACCAGCCTCAAACATCAAAACAACAACACGACCAAAAATATAAAACACTACAAGATATAAGGCCTACTAAATGTTGTCAGACGACTGCTGGGAAATTTGGGTTACCCATATTCAAATTTTCGTGGTCGGTCAACGCCTTTTGACCGCTTGTAACTTACGATCTAGACATGCTATGACCCTGATTCAAGTTGCAGAACAAAGACCACATGGCATACTATAGATTCATAACATAAAACACCATAAACATCTAACACAGAAGAATTTAGAGGCTCTGACATTTGCTTGTCAGACCTTATTTTTGAATTTTTCCAGATTTCTAAAAATGCTAGATTCGTGCATCTAAGTGTTATCGATCTATGATCTATCAACCCAGATCATTAAAAGACACCCTATAACACATATGTAGTTAATCATTAATAACATTTAACATCAAATCAAAGATTTTCAAGATTAGGGTTTTTACCACTTTCTAGCTTGATCTTTGATTCTGATCTTTATGATCTGATCAGGGCTGGCTAAGGATCAATCTAGGGACCGAATCACTAATTAATCTCGTGGTTCTAGAGAGAGAAGGAGTTGGTTAAGAGTTAGAACACAAATAAACCAAACATGTGAACTTTCTCTCTCTTCAATTATTTGTAAAATTGGATGCAAATGAAATGGTTGATATGAGGGCTGGTATTTGACACATAGTTAGGGCTAGGCTAGGTTTAGGGTTAGTCACCCACACAAGATCATGGCAAGATTCCCATACTTCCCTCCAATAATGCACAAAGGGTAATTTATTCTTTTAGCTTCCATTATTAAGGGTATTTAAGTAACTTGTGCAAACCCTTAGTGTTTAACCCTCAGGGTTAAAACCTAAGGTTCTCAAAAATCAATTTTCTAATATTTTCAATTTAGGTTTTCTAAGTAGAAAATTAATATCTCTAAATTATAATTAGGATTTTCTAATTATATTCTAATTTCCCAATCATAATTAAATCTTGCTAATTAGGATAAATAATTCCTAATTAAAATAGCTAATTTATCAACTAGGTCCATTAGGGTTTCAAATGGAACAATTAGGGTTTTAAACATTAAAATTAGGATTTTCTAAATTATTAGAAAATCTAATTTAATCATTAGGGTTATCCCTAATTAGGTTTGTAATTAAAATTACTTATACCATTAAATTTAGCCTTTGAATTCTCAAATTATAGTTTCATATTGCGAATTAGGGTTTTGGATTCCCGAAACTGAATTTAGGGTTTCCAGAACCGATTTCTAGGGTTTTTTTATAAATCGTAAGAATTTTGTAATTGAACGTGGACGTTCTAAATATATACATAGGGTTTGGACATTGATAAAATTTATCTGGTCAACCTTTGACCCTTAACCACATTCTGTACACATATAATACCATATTCACAGAACATATACATATATACCCTTAATCCTGAATTATTCACCACTAGATTTTTAAATTCACAAAATTCCTTCATGAAAATATCGAATTCATTCACTTATTTTCTGTCTAGGTTTATTATTTAACCTTTAATCTATCATTTAAGATTTAAATAATTTTCTAAATTCTCGGGTCGTCACAGTGACAATTATTGAATGAAAGACTGAGTGACTTCTTACGTAAGTAAGAATCAATAATATGAATCATTGTCGATAATTATTGTGACAATTATTGAATGAAATACATGGTGACTTCTTACGTAAGAATCAAATCAATACCTTACTATAAATAATTTAAATTCTATTAAAAGTAGGAATTAACACCAAATCATATTTATCTCGAATATATAAACCAACTAATAATTCATTATTCATTCAAGTTATCTTTACTTATTGCATAAAATCATTATTCATATTGTAAGACTTTAGAAGTGAATAATAAAACTTTAGAAATATAAAACCTCATATATGACAATCCACTATTCTTGTATTATCACCATTTTTACTTTAGCAAAAGTATTATTTTTGTTTTTATCATAACTCCTTCGTTAGATGAGAGTTTACACCCCGACACCTCATGAGCTTACTAACAATTCTAAAATATTTAAAAAATATGATTATGAACTTTCCAATAAATTTTCACATTTTTTAGATTATCCAACAATTTTCTATAATTATTTCTATTTATAAAAACTATCATTTAATAACTTCAAAATAGAAATACTAACTCCACATACTTTATATCTTTAAAACATCATCAATATTAATATTATATTATTATAATATTTTTCATCAAAGTTCATAATTTTCCACCATTCATAGAATTTCTTATGAATTTTCTCTATTTTTAAACTAACCATAAATAGCTTAAAAATAAAATAAATATTTCTGTTATTCAATAATTTTTCAAAACTGCTCAGAAATTAAAAATAATAATATTATAAGATTTTTCACCAAGTTTCATTATTTTTCATCATTCATATAATTTTCTATGAATTTCTTCTATTTTTAAACTAGCTATAAATAGTTTAAAAAAATACAATAATTACTTTTGTTTTTCAATAATTCATCAAAAATTTACAGAAATTCTAAGATGATATTATAAGCATTCTGTAAAAATATTTCAGCCCAAATAAATTTTCTTATAATTTAATTATAAACTCCAATATTCAGAAATTTTAATAATTCATAATAATTTGCACTTTTATCAGAAAAATCTAGATCTTATGTCCTCTCCATGTCATATTTAATTCTCTACAACTTTGTAGAAGAAATTGTTTCCACATTCTGACTTTAACATAGAGAGAAAGGCTTACCGAAAAATTATGCTTGATAATTTTCGAACTAGCCACCTTACAAAATTCACAACAGATTATACGTACGGTTCAAAATTTGTGGACATATACTCAAATTATATATGTATAACATATCCAAAAATTACAACGATTCAACGATCGGATTAAAAATTATAACTCCCGCAATAGATCTTAGTAAAATTGAATTTTCAGACTAGAAGTCCTTCGGACCAGTTTCACTCAAACTGTCACCACGAAAAATTCACAAAGAATTTTTTGGGGATTCAAATTTTTGCGTTTAGCTTACTTCTAGAGCTTTTGTTTGATATAAGGCTCATCTCGTAACTCATTATACACAAAGAGTTATGAATTTTATAAAATTAAGTAGTAAACTAATTTTTCTAAAAATTTCCAATTTCGTTTTTCATTTGATTTCTAGATTTCTCTCATTTGATTCATGTTTATGCAAGTTAAAATCATTCAATACTTACATAAGTATGTACTCATAAAATCAATAAATTTAAGAATATATCAAATATTTAAAAAATACCTTTCTTTTAATTTTCTTCTTCTTCTTCTTCTTCTTCTTCTTCTTCTTTCTCTCTCTCTCTGGTAACTCCCGTGAATGAGTGGGAGTACTTCATATTTTTTTCTTCTTCCTTTTATTTTGTTTTCTTTCTTTTTCCTTTTCCTTTTCTCTTTCCCTCTTTTTCTTCTTCTTTTTCCCTCTTTTCTTCCTTTCCTTTTCTCTTTTCTTTTCTTCCACCAATTCTTGTCCCCCCGTGATTTTCATTACTCAAATTGTTGACCCACATGGGTGTTTCTTTCCCAAAAATTATTTCATTTCCTCTTTTATTAACTCACTTATTCAATTAATTGTCCGTTTGATCATTTATCAATTTAACATTTTATAATTTTAGAATAATAATCATAAATTAAATTAGACTTTTATTTCATAAAAGTCGGGGTCTTACAATATACATACATATATATATATATATATATATATATATATTCTATATGCAATGTGATAAGTGGCGGCAGGTGTTATAATCTCTCAAGTAGATTACTTTTTGAAGGAGTCAAATTACTAATTTAAGATATACACAGAACAATTTCTATCTCAGCGAGTTGTTATTGAAAGCCAAACAAATACTTGTTATACGAGAGATTTTCTCGGATCTGCTTTTAAAACTAATTATATTTCTTATCCGACTAAATTGGTTCTAACGAGAATAAATTGTTAAATGTTTACAATGGAACTATAATTGCAACGGTATTATTTTGGGGTATAAATTCAATTGAGATATCAGTGTTAATTTACAACACTCGAATTAGTCTTTGCACTAATATACTTGAAAGATATTCTATCATTTTTGGTGAAATCTTACATGCTGCTATGCAATTATATTGATACTATTTTCAGCTAATTTTCGTGAGCTACAAATTGGTGATATTTCTTTTACTCTTTGATCATTGCATTCATTAGTTGAGCCTTGCATTGTTAAATTGCCTATTTGCTTTGATAATTAGACCTCTATAATTGTAATTTTATTATTTAGACTAAGTGTTGTCTAAAGGAATTTAATCCAGGTGGATTAAGGTTTGTTTACAAACAGGTTCAAGGAAACATAGGTGCTTAAGGAGTGCATTGGTGCACAAGAAGCAAAAGTGCTCAAGTGAATTATTGTAATTTAAGATTTGATAGAATCTATTTTGTAACAAGAGTCATTTTTTAAAGAAATAAAGTGAGTCTCCAATACTAGTTGGTATTGGACGTGGACTAGACTATTATTATAGAGGGTAATAGTTGAACCACATAAAAATTCTTGGTGTTGATTTTATTACTTGCTTTACTTTAATTACTCACAAAAGTTAGTTAATTATCTTAATAATTAAAATTTGAATATTTGCATTACCTTAAGATAATTCATTACACCATGTATTTTCAGTAAGTTATAAATTCAGCATGATATTTTCTTAAAAACAAACAGTCAATTTGGTATGCAATATTAATTCAACAAGCTGTATTCTTCAATATAGTAGGCTGAATTTAGTAGTTTGGTTTAAAGTTTAAAAATTGGTCATAGATTATTCCTACACTTATTCAATCCCCCTTCAAAGTGTGCCTTATCTGAATTTCAAAGTGGAAAGATGATCTCAGTACCATTAACAAGGTTTTATATTTTTTGTAGGGGTGAGACCACACCGTGAATGGCTGCCTACGAACTCCTATTGATGAGGGGAGATCAGGTCAGCGTAGTTCCAACCTAGCATGAAAAGGTTGAAAGTTGTATGTGGTAAAAAGGGTGTAGAAAGGTTTTTTTTTTATTTTTCTGTAGTTAGACCGGACCATAAAAATGGCTGCCTACGTACTCCCGTGTATTGGGGAGATCAGGTCTACGTAGTTCATCCCTGATGGGACAAACTGAAGTTGTGAGGAAGTGTTTTATCCCTAGTGGAACAAACTGAAGTTGTGAAATGTTTTACCCCTAGCGGGAGAAACTGAAGTTTTGAAATGTTTTATCCCTAGCGGGACAAACTAAAGTTATGAAAGGTTGTATCCCTAGTGGGAAAAACTAAAGTGGTGAGGATTGTATGTAGTAAGAAATGTTTTGAAAACCTGAATTGACTGATGGATCTGATGATCCAGAACTAGGATGCTGGTTTACAGGTAACTTCAGATATAGTACCATTTCACGGTGTCCGAGTTGATGAGTTGGGGAAATTCCTCGACATCCATCTCTTATTATCTAAGGGCTCCTCCTGTCAATACCTCCTTGACAACAAACGGGCCTTCCCAGTTTGAGGCGAATTTTCCTTTAGATTGATCTTGGTTGTCAAGAACCTTCTTTAAGACCAAGTCATGATCTTTGAATTTTCGTAGCCGGACTTTATTGTTGTAGGATCGAGCGATCCTCTGTTGGTATAACTGACAATGGAAGAAGGCTATGGCCCACCTTTCATTTATCAAAGATAATTGGTGGTACTGATCTTGTAACCATTGGTCTTCATCCAGCTGAACGTCTATCAACACTCTGAGGGATTCCATTTCCACCTCTATGAGGAGCACTGCTTCCATGCCATAGGTTAATCAGTAGGGGATTTCCCCAATGGAAGTGTGCATTAACATTTTGTAGGCTAATAGAATTAGAGGCAACAAGTCAGGCCATCCTTTGTGATTGGTAGACATCTTTTGCATGATCTTTTTGATATTCTTATTAGCCGCTTTAACAACACCATTCATCTTTGGACGATAGATGACGGGGTTGAGATGTTTGATATGGAATTTACTACATAACTCCTTCATCATTTGGTTGTTGAGGTTTTTGGCATTATCTGATACAATCACCTCTAGTTGTCTGTATCGACAAATGATATTATTTTTGATGAAACCAATGATCACCTCTTTAATAACCCTAGGGGAAGAGGCTGCTTCTACCCACTTGGCGAAGTAGTCGACTATGGTGAAGATAAATCGATGACCATTACTGGCTTTGGGCTCGATGGGCCCGCTCACGTCCATTCCCTATATTAAGAAGGGCCATGGTGAACTCATATTATGGAGCTCCCTTGGAGGGGCGTGGATAACATTCAAATGAATTTGGCATTGATAACATCTCTTGACGTGATCATTACAGTCAGCCTTGAGAGAGAGAGAGAGAGAGAGTCAGAAATGCCCTGTTCTTATGATTTTCTTGACAAGTAGAGGGTCGCTCATGTGTAGGCCGCATACTCCACCATGAATTTCATCCATGAGCCTCTGGATCTTTGTCTAGGCATCTGAGAAGGCCTAGTCTTGTATCTTTTTTGTAGAGTGTGTCTCCACTCAAATAGAATTTCATGGCCATTCGATGGATTCGCTTTCTTTTAGCTTGACGCGCCTCAACGGGTATAGATCCATCTCATAAATACTCCTTGATATCCTGGTACCAAGGGTGTTGGATGGGAGGCAGCTCATCCGATACTTCTCTAATGTAGTTCATGTAGGCTGGTGCCTTTTAACGGGCAGCTGTGATATTTGGCATATCTTCCTTATTCAGTATGTTGATCAAGGAGGACAATGTTGCTAGTGCATCCGCAAAGTCATTTCTATTTCGAGGAATGTGGAGGAAGGATATTTCTTCATACTCCGAAGCCATCTGGATAACTTGCCGATGGTAAGGCAGAAAATGTAATTCTTTGGTGTGATAGACCCAGTGGTTTGTCTTATTACCAGTTAAAATCTCTGAAGACAGTTAACTGTTTGACCCTTATGGATTGGGCTAACTTCAACCCCATTATACAGCCTTCATACTCAGCTATGTTATTGGTATTAACAAACTGCAATTTGATGGCAACGAGATACTTCTCTCCTGAAATGGATACTAGAATGGCTCCAGCTCCAGAACCTTCCATGTTTATGGCTCCATAAAAATACATCCTCTATGGTTGGTGTGTATTATCCTGATGGTGTTGCTGAATTGTCATTACCCCTTCATCGGGGAAATATGTTTCCAAAGGTTTGAAATCCCATGAAGGTGCGGTGGCCAGTTGATTTGCAATTCTTTGACCTTTGGTAGTCTTTTGAGTCACGTAGATGATGTTAAATTGCTGGAGGATCAACTTCTATTTGTGTAAGACCCCAACTTATTATAAATTAAATTTAATTTCATGTATTTATTATTTTGAAATAGTAACGGTTGATTTGATTAATGTGGTTAGTAATGGATAAAGTGCGCAAATATCTTAAATAAGCAAGTGATTATAAAATATTCATTGTTGTCGGGAAATATTCGTTTGGTCGTGGAATATTCTTACTATCGGGGAATATTCGTACGATGGCACAACCTTGTGTGGGCCCCATAACGGAAAGCGATTGGATGAAGAAAATGATAAGTATAAGTTTTTTTTATAAATAACGACGTAGTTATTTACAATTAACAACTTGTTGGAATACCCGTGGTTAAAACACGATGTCTGGCGTTGTTGCACAAGAAGACACGATGATTGCACCAATTATTGATTCTTACGTAAGAAGGCACTACTCAATAATTGTTACAGTAATTATTATTCAATATTTTGTTGATTCAATAATTGCTACGTTGATATTTTACATTATTGTTTTTTCAATAATTGTCATTGCACTGTATTTCCCATTATCAGATCAATAATTCATATTATTTGAATAATATTATTAGATAGCATTATTGGCAATGTCTAAGGAAGTTCTGTCTAAGGAGAGGTTTGGTCACCTAATTGTGCGCTAGTAAGGAGAAATCCTTATTGGAAAGCCCTCTCTTTCCTGGGAACGATCTGGTTGTCATTATTTTGATTCTGTAATATTATTTGTGAATAATTAATTATTGATTTATATGATAAGAAAAATATTTATTTATGTGGATAGAAATGGAGGAATTTTTAGAAAAATGACAATTGTTGAAAATTTTATATTTTATCTTTTTTGATAAAATAATTTAAATATATTATTATATTATAATAATATAATAATGGTGATATTTTTGCATTGAATGTGTGATATATGAATAACTGAGGAGGAAAAGTATTTTTGTTACAATAAATGCTAAAAACATGTTAAGCATGTCGGTGGGCCCCATTTTGTGACTAAAATTGGATTATAGCCCGTAAAATCGTCTGTATGTGGATTTCGATCAATTTCAGCTTGGAAAATAATGAGGACTTATTTGAGTGTGGATATTGTCTAGAGACAATATTTGTATTTAAACTCACAGTTTGTGTGTTATCGTATTTTGCACGACAATTGTATTAATAAAGTTATAGTTGTTTCTATACCATGTATTTGACGACTCAGAATGGGTGATGTATACCTATTTTGGGGGCGTCACAGTTGGTATCAGAGCTTAGAGATATGGTCTCTGGCGGAGATCGGGGAATAGAACTAGGAGGGGAGAGACGAGTAAATCCTTCGCTAGTATGTCCTACCTAAGCTTATTTGTTGGTTGGTCAGAGTATAGGGTTATTATGTTGCATGTCAATTTCTTTAATTAACCCTTGTTTTGTGACAGTATTAAAGAATGGCAGCTGAAAATATTAACGATGGAGTAAATGAGACCGTGGAGACACCATTAATCACCAAAGAGGAGAACGTGCAACAGGCCGACAATGTTCCTCCTGTAAACAACACCACTGAGAAGACGATGAACGATGAGATGTTTAGAAGCTTTTTGCGGTTCATGCAAAACCAGACGAGAGAGACTCCTGTTCAAAATACAGGTAGAAACAATGGCAACGCAAAGCTGGTCACATCAAAGCAGTTCAAAGAGTTGGGACCACCAGAATTTTGGGGAAAGCCGGATCCGATTAAGGCAGAAACGTGGGTCAAGCAAATTACAAAGATGTTCAATGTCTTGGGATGCACGGAGGAATAGAAGGTTCCATTCGCCACTTTTATGTTCCGTAGTGAGGAAGATTACTGGTAGGAATCTGTGAAGCGTACCCATCCAGCCGCACTCAGCATGTCTTGGGAGACATTTCAAGAACTATTCAATGACAAGTACTTTCCTGAAAGTTTCATCATATGAAGGAGGTGGATTTTATTAGACTAGAACATAACAACATGACTGTGTCCCAGTACGAGGTGAAGTTCGCGGAGTTATCCAGGTTTGCACCTCATTTGGTGGAGAATGAGGAACGTATGATGCGGATGTTTTTGAGAGGTTTGAAACCCGACATACATCAATATCTCATTTCTAAAAAAATTTCTCTATATTCAGATGTTGTCAACAGGGCTCAATTATTAGAGCGAGATAATGAGTACGTTCAACCGAGGGACCACAACTAGGGTCATACCGGTGACAGCAGTCATCGGAGCAATGATAACCAGCGGGGAGGAAAAAATTTAGACAAAAGCGGTAACCACTCTGGTGGTAATCGTGGTCATGATAATAGGAGAGGCGAGTCAAATGAAAGTTTCAAAGAGAGGAGATTCAACAATGACAATGTGAAGACGTCAGCACCAACATCAACTATTTCTAAGGGAGGAGAACGACCACCGGTCGTATGCTATAAATGTGAAAAAGAGGGACACATCATCCCAAACTGTCCACAACAGTTCAAGGTATGTTATAATTGTGGAAAGGAAGAACATATCGCTTGAGATTGTACTGTAGTGAAACCAAGTCCAGCGGGGATGGTGACTCAAAAGGCTGTCCTAGAAAAGTCAAAGTCAGCGGTTCCTAGAAGAGCATTTGTCGTGACTGGTCAAAATGCGAGGAACCCAAATGATGTTATCATGGATAAGCTAATCATAAATTCTTGTGAAGTTTATACCTTAATAGATACCAGTTCTACCCATTCATTTATCTCTCCTGCTTGTGCTCAATGTTTAAACTTGACTCCGGAGAAATTAGACTTTGACTTCTCTGTGGAGACTCTGTTAGGATAAACTTTCATTACATCCACTGTTTATAAATCTTGTTTGATCCAAGTTGGCACCATCACATTACCTGTTGACCTCATCTCTTTAAAGATACTTGCATTTGACGTGATTTTAGGGATTGATTGGTTAACTACTCATCATGCCAAAATTGATTGTTTTCGTAAGTTTGTTAGTTTTCATATTCCTAACCAACCTGTTGTGCGAATTCAAGTAACTAAACCACTAAAATCAATCACTGTCATATCAAGCCATAAAGCCATTCATTTATTGAAAAACGGATGTCAGGCTTTCTTAGCCCATGTTATGGATTTGAATAAAGACACGTCAGATTTGAATAATATTTCTATTGTTAGTGAATTTCCTGATGTATTTCCTGAAGAACTTCCCGGTCTACCCCCAGAACGTGAAGTTGAAATCTTTATTGACCTTGAACCTGGTACAAAGCCCATTTCTAAAACCCCATATCGAATGGCTCCTATTGAACTTTAGGGGTTAAAGGTCCAGCTACAGGAGTTATTGGACATCAGTTTCATTCGTCCTACTACATCTCCATGGAATGCTCCTGTTTTATTTGTAAAGAAGAAAGACGGGAGTATGCGACTTTGTATTGACTATCGAGAATTGAACCATGTCACCATCAAGAATAGGTATCCACTACCTCTCATTGATGACCTGTTTTACCAGTTGCAAGGAGCACAATTCTTTTCAAAGATCGATCTTCATTCTGGATATCATCAATTGAAGATTGAACTGAGGATGTTCTGAAGACTGCCTTTAGAACTCGGTACGGGCATTATGAATTCTTAGTCATGTCTTTTGGATTGACTAATTCTCCTACGGCTTTCATGGATATGATGAACCGAGTATTCAAGAAATATTTGGATCAGTTCGTTGTTGTCTTTATTGATGACATCCTCATATATTCCAAAAGTCGTGAAGATCATGATCACCATTTGAAGCTGGTACTCCAAAGGCTTCGTGAAAACAAGCTATATGCCAAGTTAAAGAAATGCGAGTTCTGGCTTGAGGAAGTAGCATTCCTTAGGCACGTGGTGTCAAAACATGGAGTATCTGTTGACCCGGTGAAGATTGAAGCAATACAAAGTTGGGAGCAACCGAATTCGGTGACTGAAGTACGTAGCTTTCTGGGCTTAGCTGGTTATTATCGGAGATTCATGGAAGGATTTTCTTGAATCGCTACTCTATTAACTCAGCTGACTCGGAAGGATATAAAATTTGTATGGAGCAAGGAATGTGAGAAGAGTTTTCAAGAGCTCAAGAGGAGACTCATTTCGGCACCTGTTCTGACAATACCGTCTTGTTCGAATGATTTGTTATCTACAACGATGCTTCAGGCAAAGGGTTAGTATGTGTTCTCATTCAACATGGGAAAGTCATAGCCTATGCCTCGTGACAACTTAAAGAATATGAGAGGAATTATCCTACTCATGATCTAGAGTTGGCAGTAGTCATTTTCGATCTAAAGATCTAGAGGCACTATCAATATGGGGAGATAGTGGAGATATATTCAGACCATAAAAGCCTCAAATATTTCTTCACCCAAAAGGAACTCAACATGCAGCAACGACGTTGGCTCGAGCTGTTGAAAGACTACGACCATACCATTCAATACCATCATGGAAAAGTAAACGTGGTAGCTGACGCGTTGAGTAGAAGATCATATGTGGAATGAGTGCGATGTTGTCAATACAAAGGCCCATTTTGTGTGATTTACAAAAGATGAAGATAGAATTCAAGACTTCAGGGACCCATGCGATGATGTCAAGTATACGCATAGAACCAAATTTAATCGATAAAGTTAAAGTTTCTCAAGCCACAGACCTGGAGCTGATGCGTATGAAGAATAAAGTACAAGAAGGTGTTATCCCAGAAGCAAGAATCGATGAAGAAGGAATACTTCGAGTCAACTCCAGACTTTGTGTTCCTAACGACTCTCATTTGAAGTACAAGATCATGATGGAGGCACATAATTCACCGTTTGCAATCCATCCTTGAAGTACCAAAATGTATCGTGATCTTCGACATACATTTTGGTGGAGCAATATGAAAAGAGAGATCGCGAAGTTTATCTCGAGGTGTTTAACTTGTCAATGTGTAAAGGCGGAGCATCAAGTGCCAAAGGGTCCATTGCAACCACTTGAGATTCCGAAATGGAAGTGGGAACACATTACCATGGATTTCGTTATGGGTCTTCCCACGGTTTCTCAAGGCATAGATGTGATTTGGGTTATTGTTGATAGATTAACTAAGTCTGCTCATTTCTTGCCGACAAGGGAGACTTATTCCCTTGAACGTCTTGCTCATATGTATGTAAATGAGTTTATGAAATTGCATGGCATGCCTATATCCATAGTTTCGGATCGTGACCCAAGAGTCACTTCACGATTTTGGGTTAGCTTGAAGAAAGCTATGACCATGGATTTATGATTCAGTTCGGCATACCATCCTCAAATGGACGAAAAATCAGAGAGGACTATTCAAACTCTTGAAGATCTATTAAGACTCTGTGTCCTAGACTTCAAAGGTAGTTGGGATAAGTATTTACCATTGGTGGAATTCTACTACAATAATAGTTACCAGGCAAGTATAGGTGAGGCTCCATTCGAAGCATTGTATGGATGACAGTGTCGCTCTCCAGTATGTTGGGATGAGGTGGGCGAAACAACATTATTGGGACCAGAGTTGGTACGTATTACTGCAAAAAAATCCAAATGATTCGACAACGTATACAAACGGCACAAGATCGACAAAAGATTTATGCGGATCTTCATCGAAAGGACGTGGAATTTAGTATTGGGGATCATATATTGTTGCGTGTTACTCCATGGAAGGGAGTTACAAGATTCGGGAAAAGAGGAAAGCTTAATCCATGATTTATTGGTCCATTTAAGATTCTTGACCGAGTAGGAAATGTGGCCTATAGACTTGCGTTACCTCCAAGTATGTCTCGTGTTCATAATGTTTTTCACATATCTGTGTTTCGTAAATATGTGAAAGACCCGAACCACGTTATTGAGTTAGAACCAGACAAAATAGCTGAAGATTTAACGTACGAGGAGGTACTTGTCAAGATCTTGGATAAGAAGGAGCATGTCCTACGCACAAAGGTTATACCACAAGTCAAAGTTTTGTGGAGGAACCATGCTATTGAGGAAATGACCTGGGAGTTGGAAACGGAAATGAAAGCGAGGTATCCTCACCTTTTTGAAACACCAGGTACGTACGTCAATTTCAAGGACGAAATTTCATAAGGAGGGGAGGTTGTAAGACCCCAACTTATTATAAATGAAATTGAATTTCCTCTATTTATTATTTTGAAATAGTAAGGGTTGATTTGATTAATGTGGTTAGTTATGGGTAAAATGCGCAAATATCTTAAATAAGCAAGTGATTATAAAATATTCATTATTGTCGGAGAATATTCGTTTGGTCGTGGAATATTCTTATTGTCGGGGAATATTCGTACGACGGCGCAACCTTGTGTGGGCCCCATAACGGAAAGAGATTGAATGAAGAAAACAATAAGTATACGTTTTTTTATAAATAACGGCGTAGTTGTTACCGTTAACACTGTTGGAATACCCGATGGTTAAAACACAGGAATATGCGTTGTTGCACAATAGCACATGGTATTGCACCAATTATTGATTCTTGCGTAAGAAGACACTACTCAATAATTGTAACAGTAATTACTGTTTAATATTTTGTTGATTCAATAATTGCTACGTTGATATTTTACATTATTGTTGTTTCAATAATTGTCACTGCACAGTATTTCCCATTAACAGATCAATAATTCATATTATTTGAATAATATTATTAGATAGCATTATTGGCAATGTCTAAGGAGAGGTTTGGTCACCTAATTGTGCGCTAGTAAGGAGAAATCCTTATTAGAAACCCCCTCTTTCCTAGGAACGACCCGATGGTCATTATTGTGATTCTGTAATATTATTTGTGAATAATTAATTATTAATTTATATAATAAGAAAAATATTTATTTATGTGGATAGAAATGGAGGAATTTTTAGAAAAATGACAATTGTTGAAAATTGATATTTTAACTTTTCTGATAAAATAATTCATTTAAATATATTATTATATTATAATAATATAATAATGGTGAAATTTTTGCATTGAATGTGTGATATATAAATAAATGAGGAGGAAGAGTATTTTTGTTACAATAAATGTTAAAAACATGTTAAGCATATCGGTGGGCCCCATTTTGTGACTAAAATTGGATTATAGCCCGTAAAATCGTCCATATATGGATTTCGGTCAATTTCTGCTTGAAATTTGGAAAAACTTAAACATACAAAGTTGTACAGAATTGAATTTCCTATGGAATGGACATAAGATTCAAATTTTTTCTGATATAAGGGCTATTTATTATGAATTATTGAAGTTCTAGAATAATTAATTTTTGAAGTTTTAATTATTTTTATGAAAAATATTTTTGTTATGATTGGTGGGCCCCACTTGTTGTTAAACATACTGAATTCAAGAATTTTAAAGTGAGCATAGAAATTTTAAAAAAAATAATAATAATATTTTATTAAATTTTCTGCTTTGGTGTTCTAAGCATTTTCCTATAAATAGGGTGCTTAGGTTAGAATTGAAAATCACACTAGAAACTGAAGTTTTCTCTCTCTATATTATCGAGCGTATTCTTGTGAGTATTTTGATACTTTGAGTGTTGCGCTATACGGTGCAAGTTCCTTCAAAGACTATATCCAATATTCCACTATAAAAATCTTGTGTCTTTTTGAGGTAAGGGATGCTATTTTTTTTAAATGATCTTATTTCTTTCAATATCATTATGTTGGAATATTGGTAAGATTTTTCTTGTGAAATTCTTGTGTTTTTGTGTCGGGGTTACTATTCACGATACAAGAGACTATTCACGATATCGACATTATTCATTTAATACTAAGACTATTCACGTAAAAATTAAATTTTCGTTCTTTGTCCCAGATGTCTATTTTCGTTACTATCTTTGATTGTATCCATGTTTTGATCATTATTGCTGAATTTTACTCCATCATAAGATATTATGGAGTGTTTTTGAAAATGGATAAACCGAAGTACGAATCCCTAATATTTGTTCTTTTGTCTTAATGGATTCATTTTCTTTAAAATATTTTTCATCATCCTCAGTCCTAAATGATGATATAACTGAATATCTTTGGCCAGTAGGGTAAAGATGAATGATTTTATGATGAATATCTTTGGCCTGTAGTGCAAAGATGAACATGTGTTGAGATGAACATGACCAACTGATGAATATCTTTGGCCTGTAGTGTAAAGATGAATATTTGATTCAAGATGAATATTGATTTATGTTACAGGGATAAAATATTGATGATGGACTTTTAAATTCATAGATGTTCGTAGATTTCATTCTCTACTTAACACTTCTAATGAATTGTTATTTCCGCTGCGAATATTGATCTGAAACTTGTTGTCTATTATATTCTATCAGATTTTCCCTGTTGAGGACTAACGATAATTTGTTCTATATTATCTTAGTCATAATGTTCTTTACTGGGCTAGTTGAGCTCACCCTTTTCCTTTTTGTTCCATTTTTCTTCTCAGGAGGCGAGAATGTAGTACTAGTACTAATGGGGTATGGAATGATGGTTCTAGAAAGTTATTTTAGTAGTCCTCACTATTTTTGTAAAATAATATATCAATAATTGTAATGAGGACTTATTTGAGTGTGGATATTGTTTAGAAGACAATATTTGTATTTAAACTCATAGTTTATGTGTTGTTGTATTTTGCGTGACAATTTTATTAATAAAGTTGTAGTTATTTCTGTACCATGTATTTAGCAACTCAGAATGGGTGATGTATAACTATTTTGGGGGCGTCACATTTGACTAGTTGCTCTTTGATGGAAAGGAAGACTTTTTGACACTTCATTCCATTTCTTGGAGGAGTTCTTCCTTAACAACTTGAAGATAGGTTCACAGGTTGCTGTGAATTAGGAGATGAATCGGCTGATAAAGTTGATTCTTCCTAGAAATCCTCATATTTCCCTCTGTGTCTAGGGTATGTGCATCTTAGTAATGGCCTTAATTTTTGCAGAA
This sequence comes from Panax ginseng, assembly GCA_020205605.1. Classification (NCBI taxonomy): domain Eukaryota; kingdom Viridiplantae; phylum Streptophyta; class Magnoliopsida; order Apiales; family Araliaceae; genus Panax; species Panax ginseng. The sequence continues at coordinate 86,442,437 of CM035130.1, read as the reverse complement.
TCCATCTCAATGCCTTTGTGGCTTACTAGGAATCCAAGTAACATACCTGATTTGATGCAAAAGGCACACTTGGCCGGATTTAGCTTAAAGTTATACTTATGCAACCAATTGAAAAGCTTTTTGATATGATCTAGGTTGGATTCTTCCCTTTAGGACTTGGAAATGAGGTCATCCACATAGACTTCTATCTTTTTGTGCATTAGATTATGCAAAAGAACCATTATAGCTCGCTGATAGGTAGCTCTAGAATTGATGAGGCCGAATGACAATTGTCTGTAGCAAAAGGTTCCCCAAGGAGTGATGGATGCAGGTTTCTCACGATCCTCTTCAGTAATCATGATTTGATGGTACCCAAGAAAGCAGACAGCAAAGGAATACATACCATATACTGAGTTATATGGTCAATGAGTATGTGGATGAATGGTACAAGAAATTTATCCTTGAGACAAGCTTTGTTCAGATCCCTGTAATCCATGCAAACTCGCACCTTCCCTCCGGGTTTAGGCACGGGGACGATGTTGGATAGCCACTCAGGGTATGTTAATACTATGATGATGTCGGCTCGAAACTATTTCACAATTTCTTCTTTGACTTTCAAACTCCACTCAAGTTTTAATCGCCTGAGTTTTTTGTCTGACTGGCTTGAATCCCTCTTTAATAGAAGGAGATAAATGAAAATGTTAGTTGACAAACCGACCATGTCTTCATGAGACCATGCAAACACATCCTGGAATTGGGTCAATAGAGTAAACATGTTATTCCTTTGGCTTAGTAAGGTCCGTACCAATTTTGATTTGGTTGGGGTTTTCTGAGGTTCCGAGGTTAAAAGAGGTGGTTTGATCAAGATTTGGCTTGGGTTTATATTTGACCCATTCTTTGATCTCCTGAGGTATCTCATAATCCTCTTGTTCAATCTCCATCAAGTCAGAGTCCAACTTCACATCAAAGTTGTAGTCCTTGTGAAGAATAGGCACCTCATCAGCAAGTTTAGACATATCTAACTTTAGAGTCCTGAAACAAAATGCTTTCACTTAATATATGAAACTGTTTAATCATACAAAGTGTTAGCATGAAATGACAAAAAAAACTGCTAATACTTTGCAAAAAAAGTAAGATGTTATTGCTATTTACAGGGTAGAGGGAGTTTCTACCATTTTTACCCTTTTTGGTAAATGCAAGGAGTGATGCTCCAATTACCGAGGGTCAAGTCCCGGTGGACAGCTGTGATGAAGGGGTTATTATCGTCCTCCTTCTCTTGAATGATAACAATGACATATGGACATTCGTCATCTAAGATATCCTTGTTCATACCCTCAGTATGTGCTAGGAAGTACATCTTCGATAATCAACTCTTAATGTCTTGTTTGCACCTTTGATTCCTTTCCTCCATGTATGGGTCTGAATCAGGACTTATTTTCCTTTAACCAGTATCAGCATAGGAAACAACATACTTACCACAGAGGCGTAAATTTTCAGAGAGGTCATGTCATGTAATCGAGATCTGCGCAGTTTAGGCAACAACTTTGTAGATGAAGGAACCGGTGTATGCTTGTGCGGGTTCCTGTGACTGGACCCAGGGGAGTAACCTATTTTGGCCTTCCCTGTCTAGCTGGGAACTTGAATTGGGCATTTGATTCCTTGCTGATTCTTTCCTAACCCTTCTCCAGGTTGGAAACCCAAGGATATTATTTCTTAAGTTTCTGACATTACTTTGGCGGAAACTCTGGGCTTCAAAGCGGAAGCCCCAATGGGTTGATAGTGGGTGTTTCTCACCTCAAGGGCTTGGAAGCTGACAGGCTCAACTTTGTCATTGCTCTCCCCGACCACATATCTAGAAGGTATCTTCCAACCAAATCCATTTGGGAGAGATGTTGTGCGCCCCAAATCCGGGTACTACCATTCATTCATTCATTCCATTCAATAGTCTTAATCTTAAAAGACTAATATAACTTCTATATATCAAAATAATATTACATTCCCTGTGTTCTTTTATAACCCATTCGTTTGTTCTTGTCATAATATCAAATATATTACAATTGTTCATCCTATACTATTACATAAGAACTCTAAGGGTTCGTCTTCGCCTTGCCTTTATCCTTTCCCGAACCTTCAGTACGCTCGATCTTGGATGTGTTCATATGGTTCAAGAAAGAGTGAGCATGACTAGCTCAACAAGTACTACAATTCTAATAAACAACATGCTTGAAACATAGAACTCATATATCTTCTGTAACTGAACAATAGTTACGAAGTACTATCGATAATTCAAAATAGCACTTCTTTTCCTTCAAAACGTTTTACAACAATCATACTCAGTAGAATAACAATTATGGCTCAAGATTATGAGCATTCATAAGTTCTTTTGAAAAGGACAACCCGACACTAAGTTCGTATGTCCGGCATATCTTACGAGCACGTTTGAGTGATCAGCTCATAGTACTCTATGTTGATCAACACTACATTCATTAAACGTGTATACGTTTAAGTTGTGGCAACCTCATGTGCCTGTCGTTAAACAACAAAAACATTTTAGCATACTTGGTCTTCGATTGAAAACCATACCAATATAACTTGGTAAATACAAATCATGCTTGACAGAATCATAATTTAAGTCTAGCCGAAAGAATTGGCTTAAGACTTCATCGTTCAAAACTTCATGCGAAAGAGTACATGAATTATAAAGCTTGTTCAGACTGAATTGAAACAAGGGTTAGAATACTTGCCTTCATCGTCTGCTTACTGATTAATACTCGTACAGTACTTTAAGTCTCTACGTTTCTACAACACATGATCATATACCGTACCACATTAGGTTATATATAATCAAGTATGCATCCTATTATATCTTACCCTTCATCTCAATGTAAATCCTGACTTAGATCTACTATTATGGGTTTTCGGCTTTCATTACATCATTCACATTACATTCACATTCAATTGATCATTAACTCTAATCATCATGCAATACATGTCTAACAATGCCTTGACAATGTTATAATAACACCTTAGTTCATTACCCTCAAGTCCCATTTCATTTTGTACTTGTAATTATTCTTTACTGTCGAAAACCTAGGATGAAATTGCATGGCGCCACTCTTAGCTCTTTATCTCACACTACGGGCGCGAAAGTTAGTAAAATGTCTCATCATCATTATGGCACAGCAGCCACCTTTTTTTTTTGGGTTCAGCCATGGCAACCAACTCGGCCTTAGAAATTTTTTTGATTTTGATTTTTATGAATTTCCCAGACGCATAACTTCTTTGTTATAAGTCTGAATTGGCTCGTTCAAAAGCCTACGGTTCACAAATTATGTAATCTATGCGTTCATGCATGAATTTCATCTATTTGACTTCGTTTGCTCAAATTTGATCTATTAGTTCATTTTTAACGAAAACGATAAACGTCCGTGAACGTTCAATGCTTGTTTCTTCGTTCTAAGTCGGAATCTGGCCATTTTTGAGTCCGCAACTCTACAATGCTAAATATGACTTGTCTCCAACGAAAACCAACATTTCTGACTTCAAACTCAAAATACGACTTCCATTCCGAGAATTTCACGAATTCGACGATTATCGTCCAATCGTGTGAATTCCGGAAAAAAAACATTCTTAATGATTCTAAATGAATTTTAATCAACAAATGATCATTACATGTTACTTATTAAACCAACTTATAAACAAAATAGGTTTTGACTTATTCACATAAGTCAATGACTTAATCAACTTATGAACTATAAATCTTTCTACTTATGACTTATTAAGAACTTAAGTCCACTAATAAATGTTCTCATGCTATAATCAACATACTAAACATCATATGACAACATATGATAAGTTCGTCATGGTTCTAGCAACTTATTAATGTTCAAGTTACTTATCCAAATTATTCAAATTTTAAGTTCATTCCTTATTAACTTATTACATGATCTTAGCATACATGTTCATTAACTATACTTCTCTTATCATCCTATTATAATAGAGATGAAAGACTATTGAACACAAGATCAATACCTTTGAAGTCTAACTTCTTCTTCTTGGAAATCTAACAAAAGAAGCTTTGGCTCAAAAGTGCTTATTTGCTCTACCAAATAAGTAGCTTATACTTGAGAGGAAAGTGTTTGGATGAAATTAAAACAACCAAAAAAATTAATTGTGGCTCTTGTATTTATAGACATCCAAAAGCTAGGGCATTTTAGACATTAAACTACCCACCTCCTCATTCCACCTCCTCATTTCCACCTCCTCAACCATCCACCTCCTTACTATTCCTTGTGTGCTCATCACTTCACTTGATCACCACAAATAAACCTTGCCCATCAAGCTTACCCATTTCTTACTTGGTTTGACCCATGGATCATGGCTTAGTCATTGGGCTTTGATAATTAATCTAACTCTCTTTCTTAATGGGCTTATATTACAATGGTTTGGGCTTATGATTATCAAACCCTTGGACTTGATGATCACATACATTGGACTTCTATATTAGGCTATTAATTCTACAAGTCCATTATCTTAGGTTAAACAACTTAACAAATATACCACACATATAATCTTCGTATGCTAACTCGTATACTAGTTCGTAATATACGTTATGTCATTCTTCCTACATAATAGTACAATACGTCGTATTATACTTATATTCATTCCTTCATACAATGTATACACATTATACGATCACAACTTTCTTCCTTTACGCTTAATAACCTAACATTCCCAAATTAGGTCCACATGCGAAATATTACATTTTCCATACTTCAATTATTATTACATAATCAATATCACCTTGATATTATAACGTTACGTATTTCTCAGAAGTTCAAAAATAATTCACGAGTAGAAATCGATGAATAGTGTTTTTTGGAAAATTTCTCAAAAAGCTTTTATTTTCGTCTTAGAAATTCAAACACCTTAATTCATTCACGTAGTTAAAATACTACGATATTTTGACGTTTTTAGGTTATAGAATGACATTCATCTTCTCCACACATAATAATAATAAATAATATTATTTTATTCATTATTAAAAGTAATTACAAAATGTTCAATTTTTCGGGGAGTTACACTCTCTCCCCCTTATAAGGATTCTGTCCCCAGAATCTCGCTAAAAAAAAATTATACAAATAAATGAGGGTAACTCTTTTTCATTGTTTCTTCTAACTCCCATGCTGCTTCTTCTGCATCGTGGTTCTTCCATATCACCTTTTTATAAAGGTATGACTTTGTTTCATGAGAACTTGTTCTTTTTATCGACAATTTGAATCGGCGTTTCCTCGACGCTAAATCCTTCTCGACATGAATAGGTTCATATTCTATCACGTGCTTATAATCTGGCTTATAAGGACGTAATACGGATACGTGAAATACATTATGTATTCGTTCTAGGTCTGGAGGTAATGCTATCATATAAGCTACCTCACCCACCCGTTTTAATACCTCAAAAGGTCCTATGAACCTTGGACTTAATTTTCCCTTCTTCCCAAAACGTATCTTTCCTTTCTAGGGAGATACTTTTAGGAATACGTATGAACCTACTTCAAACTCTTGATTCTCTCTATTCGGATCCGTAAACTTCTTCTGCTTGTCTTGAGCTGCTAGAAGACGCATCTGAATCTTCTTGACAATATCCGCTGTTTGTTGCACCAATTCTGGTCCCAACATCCGGCGTTCTCCTACCTTATCCTAATACAGTGACGTTCTGTATTTCCTCCCATACAAAGCTTCGTAAGGCGGCATACCTATGCTTGCATAATAACTATTGTTATGCGCAAACTCCACTAACGGTAGATGATCATCCCAACTACCCTTAAAATCCATGACGCAAGATCTTAACATATCTTCTAACGTCTGAATTATTCTCTCGCTCTGTCCATCCGTCTACCGATGATACACCGTACTTAGCTTCAATTGCGTTCCCAACTGCTCTTGTAGACTCCTCCAAAAGTTTGACATGAATCGTGGATCACGATCTGACACAATCGATATTGGTACCCCATGTCTGGAGATTATTTCCTTAATATAGAGTCTAGCTAACTGATCTAAGTTATACTTAACTCTAATTGGCAAAAAGTGAGCCGACTTTGTCAATCGGCCTACTATTACCCAAATCGCATCATACCCCTTTGTTGTAGTCGGAAGTCCTACCACAAAATCCATAGTGATATCTTCCCACTTCCACTCTGGGATTTCCAATGATTGTAATAAGCCACTTGGTCGTTGATGTTCGGCCTTAACTTTCTGACAAGTAAAGCACCTACTTACATACTCTGCTATCTCCTTCTTCATGTTTGGCCACCAAAAACTCTGTCGAAGGTCTTGATACATCTTGGTGCTACCAGGATGAATCAAAAACCTCGAACTATGAGCCTCTTGCAATACCTATTCTTTTAATTTCATCTCATTTGAACCCAAATTCTTCCTTCAAATCTTAATAATCCCTCATTATCAAGACTGTACTTATTATCTTTTTCATTGGTTAGCCGCTCCTTCATACTGGTCACACTCATCAGCTTTGAGTTGCACCTCCTTAACTCTCTCTACGATGGTTGGTTGCACCTCCATTGTAAACAAAGATTTGTCCTTCTTCACTTGGCAACTTCACTTCCAATTCCATCCTAGCCATCTCTGTTATTAACTCAGTTTGAGCCATTAACAAAGACAACATTTCTCGACCCTTCCTATTTAAGGCGTCGGCAACTACATGGCTTTTTTCGGGGTGATACAGATTTCACAGTCGTAATCCTTTATAAACTCCAGCCATCTCCTCTGCCTCATATTTAACTCCTTCTGTGTGAAGATATATTTTAGACTCTTGTGGTCCGTGTATATCTCACATTTTTCTCCATAAAGATAATGTCTCCATATCTTTAGAGCAAAAACTATCGTGGCCAGTTCCAGATCATGAGTAGGGTAAACTTTCTCATAATCCTTCAACTACCTAGATGCATACGCAATGACCTTGCCATCTTTGCATGAGCACGCAACCAAGTCCTCTATGCGAAGCATCGCTATAAACTACAAAAATTTTGTGTCATCAGGGTAATGACAACACAGGTGCCTCACTCAACCTCTTCTTTAGTTCTTGAAAACTGTCCTCACACTTGTCAGTCCAAGCGTATTTCACCGTCTTCCTCATCAAGTTAGTCAACGGAGTAGCTATCTTCGAAAAATCCTGGATGAATCTCCGATAGTAGCCCGCTAACCCTAGGAAACTCCGCACCTCAGTCGGCGTTTTTGGTTGTTCCCCATTCATCACAACTTCCACCTTCGCTGGATCCACTGAAATTCCCTCATGGTCAATAACATGACCTAAAAACTTCACCTTTTCCAACCAAAATTCACACTTAGTGAATTTCTCATACAACCTCTCCTTTCTTAGTGTCTCCAACACTAATCTTAGGTGTTCAGCATGATCTTCTGGCGTCTTAGAATAGACTAGAATATCATCTATAAACACCACGACGAACTTGTCCAAATATTGTTTGAACACTCTGTTCATCATATCCATAAATGCAGCTGGTGCATTTGTCAACCCAAACGACATCACCAGAACTCGTAATGACCATAACGAGTCCTGAATGCTGTCTTTGGCACATCCTCCTTCCTAACCTTCAACTGATGATACCCCATCCTTAAATCTATTTTAGAAAAATACTTAGCCCCTTTCAACTGATCAAAGAGATCATCGATCCTGGGCAATGGGTATTTATTCTTTATTGTTAACTTGTTCAACTCTCGATAGTCGATACAAAGTCTTAACGATCCGTCCTTCTTCTTGAAAAATAGTACCGGTGCTCCCCACGGCAAAACACTCGGTTGAATGTACTTCCGGTCCAACAGTTCTTGCAACTGCACCATCAACTCCTTCATCTCCACTGGTGCCATACGATACGGTGCCGTGGAAACTGGTGTCGTTCCTGGCACAATATCTATCACAAACTCTGTCTCCCTATCTGGCGGAAGACCCGACAATTCGGTTGGAAATACATCGGCGAATTCCCTTATTATAGGTATTTGTTCCATGGTCGCTACCACTCTATGGGTATCAACAACATGACACAAATAACCTACGCATCCCTTCCTTAATAATTTCCTAGTTTATGTCATGGTTAGACAACATGAACGTCCCGGCGATCTATTCCCATAAAATACTACCCGAGGTTGTTCTAACGTCTTAATGTTCACACATTTCTTTTGACAATCTATAATTGCCCCATGGTTTACTAACTAATCCATTCCGAGAATTACGTCAAATTCTCCTAACTTTATCGGTAACAAATCTATCGATAATTTACAACCACGTATATCTACGCAATAACTCCTATGGACATTTTCAACAGGAATTATTTCTTCGTTTGCTACCTTAATATTTAACTGTATAGGCAACTTTTCAGGAAGTAATCCTAGTCGTCTAGCAAAATTGCATGCTATAAACGAACAAGTAGCACCCGAATCAAACAGCACGTACGCATTGATATTGTTAATCGGAATAATACGCTGACGACGTCCCCGATGTAATCGCATCTTGATCATCATGTTAAAGTGCACGGCCCATCACTACCTACTCCGGTCTTGGCCCACTAATAGCTAACTTACCGCTATTAGCGCCCCAATTTCCGTCCGTCCCCTTCTTCGGGCAGTTCTTCGCCATGTGGTCGGTTGATCCACACACAAAGCATCCGTGGTTCTTCTTCGGACTTGGACAATTAGGCACAATGTGCCCCTCTCCGTCTCATAATTGTAACAGATGACCTTCCCTTCGAGCAGACTCTAAATGAGTCTTCCCACAGTCTTGTGAGGCCTCCATTCTTTTCTTTAGATCTCTTAACTTAACTTCACTATTTCTAGAGTTGAATACCTTCCTCTTCTCACCACTGCCACTAGCTCCTTCTATCTTCACCCTCTCATCTACCTTACCCTTACTCTTCTTATCTTTGTGGTATTGGCTCAACGCCTCACTACCACCTTCGGCGATTATCGCCTTCTTTAACACGGTCCCAAAAGAAGTACATTTGAATACCGAAATACGGTTATAGAGCTAGGGTTTCAAGCCCTTCTCGAACCGTCACGCCTTTCTCACCTAGTTATCCACTTGGTGTGGAGCGAATCTCGCCAGTTCATTGAACTTGGCAGCATATTGGGGAAATGCCATGTCCCCTTATTTCAAATCCAAAAACTGCATCTCCATCCTTCCTTGCATGCTCGTGGGAAAGTAGTTCTCGAAGAAGATCTCCTTGAACCTATCCCACGTTAGAGTCGCTATCCCAACCCTAGCCTGATTGGCTTCCCACCAAAAGTTGGCTTCACCCTTCATCATATAGGTCGCAAAGGCAACCTTCTGGGCCTCGTCAACATTTGCTATCACAAATGCCTTCTCTATCTCTTTAACCCACGTTTGGGCCTCGATGGGGTCCGTAGTTCCTTTGAACTCCAGTGGACCTACACTCTTAAAATCCTTAAAAGGTAGTAGCCCGTGCTACTCTGGGATTTACGGGGATATTAGCCTGGTTCTATTAAAGGCAGCTGTTAATAAGTTAACAAACTCCTCGCATTGGATTACTTAGGACCTCCCTCCGTTTGATTTACGTTCGCACTTTGATTACGTTGCACTCTTCTTGGTGGTATTTTGCTGATACAATAAACACATTGCGCTATTATTCCTTTTTCTATTAGTTATCATTAATATAAAACAATAACTCCAATCATTCATAACTCATTGCTTTCCATAAAAGGTCTTTATATTCATTCTTGTAGTATAATACTACATTGGTTACATACATGACCTAAGTGATTACATTACTTTCCGCTATCACTTCCAAAAATTGGGATTTACAAAAGACTACCCTTTACTAACAAAAAGGGTTTGACGTCATTACTACTTACAAAATATTTACATACTACTCTATCTTCCACTAATCTACATCCGACTCAAGGCATTTTCAAAAATCTGCCTTGGCAAGATCGAACAATGATATCACTACTAATAGTATGCCATGTTTGCCCCACCTCCACCGGATATCCACTACCGTCTTTGAAAATCCATATGAGAACTCCTATAGATATAGGATATCCTCCTATCTTCGCACCTTAGTCTTTAGCTCCTCCTTGAGCTCTAAAAGACCTCGTGCTTTAAATCTCGGACTTTATCCTTAGCCAAAATCCTCTCATCATGCTCCCGCTCCCACATGGACTCGACATCAGTCTTGTCCTCTATAACCATCTGGAGCTCTGCCTTAAGCTCCTTAACCCCCTAATAGTAATGGATATTTCTATCCAACACTGACATGAATAGAGACATCATCGACCCCCCAGGAGCTATCTCCGCTGCTATAGCTAATGGGTTAAAGGAGACTGTCTCTACCTCCTCCTCTATCATTCCATCAAACACTGACATGTAGTAGTCACTGAGACGAGTCTCCAGACTCAATGATCACTACTTCTGGCTCTGCTACTATAGGGTTCGGTATAACCTATACTTAGTTCATCGACTCTTCGCTAATGGTTTGCTCATTAACAAACATCCCGTTTACTCCTGACATCTACACAAAACAATTAAGTTGATTAGTACACATCAGTAGAATAATAAAAACACATAACATATTCATACTGCATTTTTATAAGGTTATTTTCTTCTTGTACTTCTTTGACTCCTCTTAAGGTTATGACTTAAGGTTTTTAATCCCCCCTTAAGTTTTATAACCTAATGCTTTGATACCAACCTGTGACGCCCCCAAATTTGGGTATCTTCCAACCCGACAGATGGTGCTACACGGTACTACCATTCATTCATTCATTCCATTGAATAGTCTTAAGAAAGACTAATATAACTTCTATATATCAAAATAATATATACATTCCCCAGGTTCTTTTATAACCCATTCGTTTGTTCTTGTCATAATATCAAATATATTACAATTGTCCATCCTATACTATTACATAAGAACTCTAAGGGTTCGTCTTTGCCTTGCCTTTATCCTTGCCTGAACCTTCAGTACGCTCGATCTTGGCTGTGTTCATATGGTTCAAGCAAGAGTGAGCATGACTAGCTCAGCAAGTATTACAATTCTAATAAACAATATGCTTGAAACATAGAACTCATATATCTTTTATAATTGAACAATAGTTACGATGTACTATCGATAATTCAAAATAGCACTTCTTTTCCTTCAAAATGTTTTACAATAATCATACTCAGTAGAATAACAGTTATGGCTCAAGATTATGAGCATTCATAAGTTCTTTTGAAAAGGACAACCCGACACTAAGTCCGTAAGTCCGGCATATCTTACGAGCACGTCTGAGTGATCAGCTCATAGTACTCTATGTTGATCAACACTACATTCATTAAACGTGTATACGTTTAAGTTGTGGCAACCTCACGTGCCTGTCGTTAAACGACAAAAATATTTTAGCATACTTGGTCTTCGATTGAAAACCATACCAATATAACTTGGTAAATACAAATCATGCTTGCAGAATCATAATTTAAGTCTAGCCAAGAAAGAATTGGCTTAAGACTTCATCGTTCAAAACTTCATGCGAAAGAGTACATGAATTACAAAGCTTGTTCGATCGAAATGAAACAAGGGTTAGAATACTTGCCTTCATGATGATCTGCCATCGATTAATACTCTTCATACAATGATTTTAAGTCTCTACATTTCTACAACACATGATCATATACCGTACCACATTAGGTCATATATAATCAAGTATGCATCCAATTATATCTTACCCTTCATCTCAATGTAAATCCTGACTTAGATATACTATTATGGGTTTCCGGCTTTCATTACATCATTCACATTATGTTCACATTCAATTGATCATTAACTCTAATCATCATGCAATACATGTCTAACAATGCCTTGACAATGTTATAATAACACCTTAGTTCATTACCCTCAAGTCCCTTTTCATTTTGTACTTGTAATTATTCTTTCTTGTGTCAAAAACCTAGGATTGGCTTGGCATGGCGCCACTCTTAGCTCTTTATCTCGCGTGCTTGTTGAAGTTACGAGAGAGGTCTCATCATCCTTTATTATGGTAACTGAAGCACCACCTTTTGGCCTTGGGTTGGCCATGCTGGCCAACTCGTGCCTTAGAAAAATTTTTTGATTTTGATTTTTGTGAATTTCCCGGACGCATAACTTCTTTGTTATAAGTCTGAATTGGCTCGTTCAAAAGCCTACGGTTCACAAATTACGTAATCTATGCGTTCATGCAAGAATTTCAACTATTTGACTTCGTTTGCTCAAATTTGACCTATTAGTTCATTTTTAACGAAAACGATAAACGTCCGTGAATGTTCAACGCTCATTTCTTCGTTCTAAGTCAGAATTCGGCTATTTTCGAGTTTGCAACTCTACAATGCCAAATATGACTTGTCTCCATCAAAAACCAACGTTTCCGACTTCAAACTCAAAATACGACTTCTATTCCGAGAATTTCACGAATTCGACGATTATAAATCAATCGTGTGAATTCCAAAGAAAACAACATTCTTAATGATTCTAAATGGATTTTAATCAACAAAAGATCATTACATGTTACTTATTAAACCAACTTATAAACAAAGTAGGTTTTGACTTATTCACGTAAGTCAATGACTTAATCAACTTATGAACTATAAATCTTCCTACTTATAACTTATTAAAAACTTAAGTCCACTAATCAATGTTCTCATGCTATAATCAACATTCTAAACATCATATGACAAAATATGATAAGTTCTTCATGGTTCTAGCAACTTATTAATGTTCAAGTTGCTTATCCAAATTATTCAGCTTAAGTTCATTCCTTATTAACTTATTACATGATCTTAGCATACATGTTCATTAACTATACTTCTCTTATCATCCTATTATAATAGAGATGAAAGAATATTTAACACAAGATCAATACCTTTAAAGTCTAACTTCTTCTTCTTAGAAATCTAACAAAAGAAGCTTTGGCTCAAAAGTGCTTATTTTCTCTACCAAATAAGTAGCTTATACTTGAGAGGAAAATGTTTGGATAAAATTAAAACAACCAACAAAATGAAATGTGGCTCTTTTATTTATAGACATCCAAAAGCTAGGGCATTTTAGACATTAAACTACCCACCTCCTCATTCCACCTCCTCATTTCCACCTCCTCAACCATCCACCTCCTTATTATTCCTTGTGTGTTCATCACTTCACTTGATCACCACACATAAACCTTGCCCATCAAGCTTACCGATTTTCTACTTGGTTTGGCCCATGGATCATGGCTTAGTCATTGGGCTTTGATAATTAATCTAGCTTCTCTCTTAATGGGCTTATGCTACAATGGTTTGGGCTTATGATAATCAAACACTTGGGCTTGATGATCACATACATTGGACTTCTATATTAGACTATTAATCCTACAAGTCCATTAACTTAAATTAAACAACTTAACAAATATACCACACGTATAATCTTCGTATGCTAACTCGTATACTAGTTCGTAATATACGTTATCTCATTCTTCCTACATAATAGTACAATACGTCGTATTATACTTACATTCATTCCTTCATACAATGTATACACATTATACGATCATAACTTTCTTCCTTTACCCTCAATAACCTAACATTCCCAAATTAGGTCCACATGCAAAATATTACGTTTTCCATACTTAGATTATTATTACATAATCAATATCGCCTTAATATTATAACGTTACGTATTTCTCAGAAGTTCAAAAATAATTCCCGAGCAGAAATCGACGAATAGTGTTTTTTCGGAAAATTTCTCGGAAAGCTTTTATTTTCGTCTTAGAAATTCAAACACCTTAATTCATTCACATAGTTAAAATACTACGATATTCCAACGTTTCTAGGTTATAGAACGACATTCATCTTCTCCACACATAATAATAATAAATAATATTATTTTATTCATTATTAAAAGTAATTACAAAATGTTCGATTTTTATAAAAGGTGTTGCAGCCAAATCTCATTCAAAGGATATATATGCTACAACTTCCTTCCATCCTAGAGGAAATATGTCTTCACTCTCAAATTATATAGCGTCATCGTCTGCCATTTATAGGTCACCGCTGTCAATCATATTTTGGATAAGATGGCGGAGTGCCCAACAGTCCTTAGTGCTGTGACCGCGAGAATGAAAGTGGTATTGACATACTCCAATAGCATCAAACCTTTTTGAGCGTGGGTTGACTGGAGGTAGCAGTGCTGTGATTTTTCCCTCATTGATCAACATCTGCAATATTTCTTCCATCGGTTGGCCTAAATAGGTGAATTCCCTTTTGTTGGCAAAAGTCCCGACGGGCTTTAGCATTTGATTTTCTTGCAAGCTTTTCTTCCAAGGTTTCACTTTCTTGGGTAAGTGGTGGAGTATTTGTGATAAGAGAAATGAGGCTAGCATGCTCCTGACTGAACAACTGCCGTGTGACTTGGTGTTAGTGAATCACCAGTTCTGCCAGTTGATTGAGTTGTTTGTCAAGAGATTTTAACTCACGTTCCATCATGAATTGGAACTCTGAATAATCCCACTTGTTGGAATTATCCTTGTTAGTTTGGAAAGAACCACCCACATATTTGAGGTACTTGGAGCTCTCTCCACTACCTCTATTGATCATGTTAACCTCCTCTTCCTGGTGTTGAGGGAGAGGGTTGTCATGAACATGTGGTTGCTCGGGCTTGGTCACCACAATCTCACCACTATCAATTAAGTTCTGGATCTTATGCTTGAGGGCCCAAAAATCTTGAGTATCGTGGCCTGGAGCTCCAGAATGGTAAGCACACTTTTTGCTTGTGTTGAAGCCCTTTCCACTTGGGTTAGCTGGTGGAAGGAGATGAGTGATTTTCTTCTGAGCTGTTAGAAGTTTTAAAATGTTTTTGAGTGAATCCCCTAAGGGGATGAACACTTTTGAGTGTTTGATTTCTCCATTCTTTGGCAAGGGAGGATTTGAAGACTGAGCTTGAAAAGGGGAGTAGTTTCTCCTTTGAATAGACAAGTTTTGATTTCCTTCCTGTCCTTGTAATATCAAGGAAACATCCTCTTCTTTCTTCTTATAGACCCTCCAGGGTTGTTCCCATAACTTCCAAATTGGATATGCTTAGTTACCTCTTTTAATACGGCGAGGTCTTGAATCTTTCCAGACTTCAATCTTATTTCTGCCATTTCTCCGTGCTTAATCATTTCTGAGAATGGCTTTCCTATTCCAGCTAAGACCCTCTCATAAAATGGAGCTTCTTGAATATCTATGAAGGTTATCAACATTTCAGACTTTGTCATAGATGGGATAACTTGAGCAGCTAGACGTCTCCATCTTTAGGCATACTCTTTGAATGAATCATTGACTTGCTTCTTGACCTTGGTAATTTGATACCGGTCTGGAGCCATCTGAGTTTAAAAGTTGTATTGACTGAGGAAAGCATGGGCTAACTCCTCCCAGCTATGAATTTTGGAGTTATCCAATCTGGTGTACCATGCTATGGCTTCTCCAGTCATACTTTTCTAAATAGCTGCATTCTGAGCTTATCATTCTCGGCATAGGATCTGAGCTCTACAATGAACACTTTTAAGTGGCTGTAAGGATCTCCCAATCCTTCATATTTCTCAAAATTGGGAGTCTTGAATTTCTCCAGATAATGAAACCCGGGGAAGATGCAAAGGTCTGAATTGAAACACTTTCTTGTGTTCCAATCCCTTTGATGGACTGAATGGTCTCTTCTATTTATAGAACCTTCTTCCAACTATCACCAGTGTCTTGATCTTCTTTAAGATGGGTGATTTCAGGGGTTTTGTTAGTCTTTTCAATCTGAGACTCAGGTATTGGGACTTCTCTGTCCAGACCTTGGATTACTCCAAGTGCAGAGGGTTCTGTGCGGATGGGTATTTGTTGACCCTGAGTTAATTTTTTCAATTCTTTGAGCAGAACAACCAACTTTGTTATTTGATTGCTTAATCCTTTGAACTCCTCACGAGAGACATTAGTAAGATTAGTCTGGCCACTTGTAGCCATGTCTGGTTGTAGGCTTAGTGCCTTTTTGGACTTTGAACGGGTAACGGGACTAATCGTTTCCCTATAAAAAAACTTATGTAGTTTAGTATGGGGAAACATTGTAATGTTACATGCTATGTAATGTGTCCATTTTTTAGAACTATTATCCTGTAAAACGGATGTCAACTATTTTAATGACAGGATAACATGACAGGTTTTGATACGCTTGTTCACATATTACATTATATTTTCTATTACATTGAGATTGACATGGAAATTAAATTACAAGTAATTTAAATGGGAAGGTATGAAGAGACTTCCCTTCGCGTTTGGTTTATCAGAGGCTGACCTATCTTAGGCTCTTCTCGCGGCTTTTAGGCATGAAGGTCCCCAGATCATCGCAATTTACTCGATGGGAAGTTAATATGATCTTTCAAATGGAGCGAATTTGGGTGGTGCCTTTCCTGAGCCTTGTGGAATTAGTCTTCCGACGAGTCCAGTAATAAAACACCGATGGGATAGCCTCCTGATGGAGGGACCAAACAATATACATTCACATACATCGCGTCTCACTGTATGGAAATGATGACATGTGCGAAGCACTAATATCACAGGTAGATATGGTGTGAAGCACTAAGTGCAGTTAATAAAGCATTAGTACACATTCATTCATATGTAAATACAGCATCCACACATGAGCATGTAAAAGTTTTTAAAATGTTTGAATAGAGGCAGAGTCGCCATCTGTCAACTTCAGGATTTTCATTTGTCCCTTTCTGTTGTTGTCTTTTGGTGTTCTCATGTTAGGTGAGATTTGTTTGAAAAAACAAGTTTGAAAAGGTCTGACATGTATATGTCAACGATTTGACTGTGAGAGTCGCCAGTTGGTTATTTTTAAATGGTTGCACCAACTCAACCGAGAAAAGGTTTGCACAAAGACCTAGTAATGTGACACTATTTAATTGGTCTGAGAAATCAAAATTCGTTAGGGTCCGCGGGCTTGATTAAGCGGAGGGAAGGTGTTAGGCACCCCCCGACTTCCATGATAACACGGTTACCACCACTTTTCATTAAACTTTTATCTGCGTATGTGTGTGTGTGTTAGGTCTATGTGCAGTTGTTTGGAAGTAGTGCTATGCCTCGTTTGCACCTATATACAAAGGGTTTGACTTTTGTATAAAAGTTCAATTTTAACAAGATATAACAATAATGTTTTGTAAAACAAGTTTTTGAAACCCTTGTGCTCAATAGTAATTGAGGCCTTTGATACTTCCATTTTATTAAATGTTTGACTTGATTGCTTTTATTTTTGAGATGCAAGGCATCTTCGAGAAAATAAGATACATAGGAGTGCTGGACTCATTGTGGGAATGAAATCCATCTAAGGAAATTCAAACACCGTAGATAATTTATATGCTGGCTGCAGCTGAAAATGTCCATCATGGGAACGAAATCTATATTCAGAAGCTGAATCTGTGATCACTTGATTCCTAGGCTCACATGAGAAAGCAATATGTACAAAAATCTATAAAAAGAGCTAGATTTAAGTAAATCTAAACCATTCCAGCTTCAACGGTTCTAGTTTAGTCACCATGAACCGGTCAAAGTGAGAAATAGCCAGATTTAGGCAAATCTAGCCCGCAGGCTGAAAGATTAAATATCTACATTATGAAAGCAGATAAAATAGTTATATATATATATATGAACGATCAAATTCCATGAAGTAAACTCCAGGCAGGACTTGTGCTCATTATCTCGCTCTAATAATTGAGCCATGTTGACAACATCTGAATATAGAGAAAATTTGTGAGAAATGAGATATTGACGTATGTCGGGTTTCAAACCTCTCAGAAACATCCGCGTCATACGTTCCTCATTCTCCACCAAATGTGGTGCAAACCTGGATAACTCCGCGAACTTCTCCTCTTACTTGGACACAGTCATGTTGTTTTGTTCCAGTCTAATAAACTCCACCTCCTTCATATGACAAATACTTTTAGGAAAGTACTTGTCATTGAAAAGTTTCTGAAATGTCTCCCAAGACATGCTGAGTGAGGCTAGATGAGTACGCTTCACAGATTCCCACCAGTAATCTGTCTCACTACGAAACATAAAAGTGGCGAATTAAACCTTCTATTCCTCCGTGCATCCCAAGACATTGAATATCTTGGTAATTTTCTTGACCCACGTTTTTGCCTTAATCGGATCCGACTTTCCCCAGAATTCTGGTGGTCCCAAATCTTTGAACTACTTGGCTGTGACCAACTGTGCGTTCCCATTATTTCTACCTGTATTTTGAACAGGAGTCTCCCTCGTCTGGTTTTGCATGAACCGTAAAAAGCTTCTAAACATCTCATCATTCATTGCCTGCTCAGTGGTGTTATTTACAGGAGGAACATTGCCAGCCTGTTGCACGTTGTCCTCGTTGGTGATTAATGGTGTCTCCACGGTCTCATTTACTCCATCGTTAATATTTTTAGATGCCATTCTTAAACACTGCCACAAAACAAGGGTTAATTAAAGAAATTGACATGCAACATAATAACCCTATACTCTGACCAACTAACAAATAAGCTTAGGTAGGACATACTAGCAAAGGATTTACTCGTCTCTCCCCTCCTAGTTCTATTCCCCGATCTCTGCCAGAGACCATATCCCTAAGCTCTGATTACAACTGTGACGCCTCTAAAATAGGTATACATCACGCATTCTGAGTCACCAAATACATGGTACAGAAACAACTACAACTTTATTAATACAATTGTCGTGCAAAATACGACAACACATAAACTGAGTTTAAATACAAATATTATCTTCTAGACAATATCCACACTCAAATAAGTCTTTATTACAATTATTGATACATTATTTTACAAAAATAGTGAGGACTACTAAAATAACTTTCTAGAACCATCATTCCATACCCCGACTAGTAATCGCTACATTCTAGCTTCCTGAGAAGAAAAATTGAACAAAAAGGAAAAGGGTAAGCTCAATTAGCCCAGTAAAGAACATTATGACTAAGATAATATAGAACAAATTATCGTTAGTCCTGAATAGGGAAAAATCTGATAGAATATAATAGACAACAAGTTTCAGATCAATATTCGCAGCGGAAATAATAATTCATTAGAAGAGTTAAGTAGAGAATGAAATCTACTAACATCTATGAATTTAAAAGTCCATCATCAATATTTTATCCTTGTAACATAAATCCATATTCACCTTGAATCAAATATTCATCTCTGCACTACAGGCCAAAGATATTCATCAGTTGGTCGTGTTCATCTTTGCACTACGGGCCAAAGATGTTCATCAAGAAATCATTCATCTTTGCACTACAGGCCAAAGATATTCGGTTATATCATCATTTAGGACTGAGGATGATGAAAAATATTTTAAAGAAAACGAATCTAGTGAGACAAAAGAACAAATATTAGGGATTCATACTTCGGTTTATCCGTGTTCAAAAATACTCCATAATAAACCATTGTGGAGCAAAATTCAAGAATGAAGTTCAAAACATGGATACAATCAAAGCTAGTAATCATAATAAACAACTTAGACGAAGAAAAGAAAATTGTAATTTTTCTGTGAATACTGCCGTATACGTGAATAGTGTTATATACGTGAATAGTAACCCCGACACTAAAAGATAATAATTTCACAAGGACAGCCTTACCAATATTCCGGTATAATGATATTGGAAGAAATAATATCATTTTTTTTAAAAAAATAACATCCTTTACCTCAAAAAACAAAGATTTGATTTGAAATCTTTGGATATAGTCTTTGAAGAAACTTGCAAGTATAACAATACTCAAAGTATCAAAATACTCACAAGAATACGCTCGATAATATAGAGAGAGAAAACTTTAGTTTCTGGTGTGATTTTCAATTCTAACCTAAGCACCCTATTTATAGGAAAATGCTTAGAACACCAAAGCAGAAAATTTAATAAAATATTATTATTATTTTAAATTTCCTACGCCCACTTTGAAAATCTGCATTCAACTCATTTTATATACTACTGGGGCCCACCAACATAATAAAAATGTTTTTCTTTAAAAAAATTTAAAACTCCAAAAATTAATTATTTTGGAACTTCAATACCTCATAATAATAGCCCTATTATCAGAAAAATTCAAATCTTATGTCCATTCCATAGGAAATTCAATTCTCTACAACTTTGTAAGTTTATGTTTTTCCAAATTCCAAGCAGATATTGACCGAAATCCACATACGGACGATTTTACAGGCTATAATCAAGTTTCAGTCAAAAAATGGGGTCCACAAACATGAAAAAAAAAATTTAAATATTTTTTGTAACAAAAATACTCTTCCTCCTCATATATTCATATATCCCACATTTATTATAAAAATATCACCATTATTATATTATTATAATATAATAATATATTTAAATGAATTATTTTATCAGATAAAATATCAATTTTCAACAATTGTCATTTTTCTAAAAATTCCTCCATTTCTATCCACATAAATAAATAATTTCCTTATCATATAAATCAATAATTAATTATTCACAAATAATATTACAGAATCACAATAATGACAACCAGGTCGTTCCTAGGAAAGAGGGGGCTTTCCAATAAAGATTTCTCCTTACTGGCGCGCAATTAGGTGACCAAACCTCTCCTTAGACAGAACTTCCTTAGACATTGCCAATAATGCTATCTAATAATATTATTCAAATAATATTAATTAATGATCTGATAATAGGAAATACTGTGCATTGACAATTATTGAAACAACAATAATATAAAATATCAACCTAGCAATTATTAAATCAATAAAATATTGAACAGTAATTACTATAACAATTATTGAGTAGTGCCTTCTTACGTAAGAATCAATAATTGGTGCAATACTGTGTGCTACTGTGCAACAACGCATATTACTGTATTTTAACCGTCGGTATTCCAACAGTGTTAACGATAACAACTACGTCG
Organism: Panax ginseng; assembly: GCA_020205605.1. Taxonomy (NCBI): domain Eukaryota; kingdom Viridiplantae; phylum Streptophyta; class Magnoliopsida; order Apiales; family Araliaceae; genus Panax; species Panax ginseng. The sequence continues at coordinate 86,421,488 of CM035130.1, read as the reverse complement.
TTATTTATAAAAACTCATACTTGTCGTTTTCTTTATCCAATCGCTTTCCGTTATGGGGCCCACACAAGGTTGCGCCATTGTACGAATATTCTCCAACAGTAAGAATATTCCACGACCAAACGAATATTCCCCGACAACAATGAATATTTTATAACCACTTGCTTATTTAAGATATTTACTCATTTTACCCATAACTAACCACATTAATCAAATCAACCCTTACTATTTCAAAATAATATATAGAGAAAATTCAATTTCATTTATAATAAGTTGGGGTCTTACAACCTCCCCTCCTTATGAAATTTCGTCATCGAAATTAACGTACGTACCTGGTGTTTCGAAAAGGTGAGGATACCTCGGTTTCATTTCCGTTTCTAA